>JBCEWC010003534.1:0-29947 GCA_038996855.1 Solanum aculeatissimum
GTGGTAATGGAGTGTAATATAAAAAAATATTTAGGGTAATAAAGTAATTTGTTGGTCAAAGTAGAACAACTTATAAGGTGTAAAATAAAAAGTTGGGGGGAGACAGCTTTTAACTTTTAACTTATTTGAAGCAATTTTAAACTTTTTTAAGCTAATTTAAAATTTGTCAAACACTTTTTTAAGATAAAAAGATTTTAAGCTAAGCCAAACAAGCTCTAATCCTCTCGTTGCTAATTCTTATTTGATATTCTATATTGCATAATAAGAAATATATTATATATTAGCATCTTCGACTAGGGGCAGATAATCTACTAGGGGTGGACATAAATATTAAAAAATTAAATTGAATCGAACTAATTTGGTTCTTCAGTTTCGATTTTTTAATTTGGTGTTGGTATTATTTTTTCAAAAGCTTGGTTCTTTGGTTCGGTGTTCGGTGTAGGGGTCTTGAAATTTTGGTGGACCAAAAAACTATAATTTTATTTAATTTTTTTTTAAAAAAATTATACATATATTAGACCAAAAATAAAATTATATTTATATACATATAAATCAATTAGCAATTAAATCATTATGAAACAAGTCAAAGTAGCAACAAATTTATATAGTTAACTTAACATATTATTTTTCAAGAGAAATTCAAATACATTTTTGCCGATTTATGACAATATGTCTTCGTGCTTGTTTTTCTCAAACAATAGTTGGAAGCACAAGTTTTTGGCAAGATAAATATAGTTTTTTAAGAACAATAAGTGTTCTATGGAAGCACATCATCACTTAACATGATTTTAAGTGTCTTATACTTTGATTTTGTCCTCATTTTATTTTTCATAAGTTTGCACCGAAAAATCATTTTAAAAACACCGAATAAAATCGAACCGAAATATTTCGATTCAATAAATGATGCACACTTTTTTAAAACCGAAAATCGAAGAACCGAACCCCCACCTCTATAATCTATTGTGTCACATATGAGTTCACATGAATTAAATAGTTTTTTGCTTAAAATTTGTATATGGATTAAGAAATTAATTTACCAAAAAGAATTTTTTTTTAAGAAATTAACTAAATATTTGATTGTGAATCTAATTAATATTGTATATTATCTTGAGTCACTATAAAATATATAAACTTCAAATCATGAACCCACTTCTACCATCGACCTAAAATTTATGTGGATCATTCATATTCTCTTTGTACGATGGATCAAATGTTGTATTATAAATTATATTTAGGTCTTTTCTTTTCTTCTAATCCCTCGAATCAAATATTGTATCATCTTCTTTTTGTAATTTTTTAAACCATAAGAATCCTCATCATATATATGTTAAACTCAAGTTTAAAATTGAATAAATTAATAAGAAATTTTCATAAATAACTACAATTTAGAGCGTGATTACAAAATATAAGTAGCCATAGTTTGTATGTTTAGCTACAATTGTTGTATCAAGAGAAAAAAATTATATCAGACCACGTGTGCATTGTGTATCTTCTACAAAACTCAAAATGTAGCTATGTTTCATATTTTTTCTGTAGTTTTGTATCGTATGTTATCTAAATGTTTGTAATGTCGTGTATTTTTTTCTAAATGACTTGCGAGCTATATTTTGGGCTGAATTTGCTGGACTGACAATGAAAATACATTGGGCTTGACTTTCGGCCCATTCCCAAGTTCAGCATTGTGTAAACATGTGCTGTTTGGGGGGCCATATAAGTCTTCTTATGGATTTGAGTCCAATGTTTTCCACAACAGTCTATACTATGTTAAAAGTGTGAAAATTCTGAAAAATATTATTTAAATTTTTTGCCCTTCATTAAAATACTTTATTTTAGATAAAATCGTATTTTCTTCGTTTTTTAAAAGATTATTATTTAATTATATTTATAATATTGACTTTTAAAATATATGGAAAAAAGTGATAAAATAAGGACTTCTAGCCGTGAAAAAAATCCTAAATCATGCTTATTTGATAGAGTTCTACTGATTCCTTATTTGAATCAACAAAATACCCCGCAGTCGCTAATCAAAATTCTAATTTATCATGAGCTCTAATTAGTAATAGAGTCTCTATATATAGGACCTTTATAAATAAAGAATTTATCAAAAATACTTTTATAATGAATTATTTATCTTTTTATAAGTTCACATTTAAATTTAATTTTGATCACTTTGATTACGCACAAAACGCGTACAACAAGACTAGTTATCTATAAACAAAGAAGTTCAATAAGTTTCTCTGTTTTTATGGGACCAAAGATGAAAATAAATATAGCTGAATGGTCATACTTCCAAATTTTTGAAAACATTTGGCTATGCCATATATAAGCAAATTAACATGTAAATGCAGCTGATAATGATCAAGAATTATTCTAGCTTATATGTAAGTGCTAGAATTACAAAACTAAAGTGTCAAATATAATCATTAACTCATTAGATGTTGTATTATGTTGAACTATAATTTGCCTAACAAGTAGTTGCAATAATTAAGAAATGGTCACCATGTCCTCCTGAGCAGTGGGCTCATTGATCAACTTTTATCTGCTGGAGGTTTATTTTTCCAGTCGGTTTGTATTGGTTTATTTTAATTGCTTTTAAATTAAAATATTTTTAAAATATTTTTTGAGTATTTGGGTAAATTAAAAAAATGTTGCACTTGATTTTAAGCTAAAATGATAAAAATAAGCTAAAAGTCATAAGTCAATCCAAACATGTTCTTAGTTGCTGGTAGAAAAAAAAATTCAATAAAAGTTTTTAAAAAAACAAGTTTTAAGTGTAGAAATGTAACTATCTGCCCCTGTCGTTGTGGATAGGTCATTGGGGAAAGAATTTGCCCAAAAACCTCTGGGTAGTAACTTGAAAATTTTGAGCCTAAGCCACACTTGGACAAAATCTTAGTCAGGTGAGGTCTTGTGCAATTTGATGATGGATTGGAATTTGATTCGTGAGTTTGACACTTTTAGTTGATAGCCAAGACGATAGAGAGTTTGTACGACTTTACGGAATCAAATTCGGATGAGTAGAACTCTCGAAATTGATTTTGACCAAAGAGTTAATTCTAGAATGTCATGGTTTGAGGGTATGTTGCAAAATGAAGGTTTAGGATGCAGGGCAATCGTGGGTTTAAGTCAAAAAAGTCCCAAAACTATTTTTATTTGTCTCATTTCGTTCATGAGATATCATAAGCGACCTAGGACTATTTTCCTTCAGTTTTCTATCTGGTTCTTTGATAAAGGTAAGTTAATCATTATTCTAACTTGTAATTGATTTCTAGACCTTAGAATCCAGGGGAATTTTCTTATGGGAAGATTTTAATTTGAAGCTAATAGTAGAAAAAGGCCAAGTTAGGGAAAGATGATCATGTAAGTAGCCAACAATTAATTTTTGGTATTTGGGTATTGAAGGCCATTGTTCATTGATTATTGTAATTCTTGTTTGTTTTTAGACAAAAAATGAGTCAAAACTTTAAAAAACGGAAAACCTTTCTTTGAGATTCTCAAGGCTCGATTTGAGATAGGCGATGGATTATCTTCCTTGGAAATATGTTCTTGTTAACAACATTGATGGTATTGCATGCATGTATGTGAATAAAAAAAAAGACGGAATGGACCTAAAGAAATGACTAATTCTGACTAATTACATGCATTGAACTTTATTTATGAGTCATAATTTGCTCATTTGGTAAAATTGTATAAGAGTTAAAGAAGTTTTGATAATTTTCACAAATTATAAATTTTTATATTTATGAAAAAATACACAACTTAAAAAATCTAAATTACAAATCAAAACAAAATTTCAACTTCAAACATGATATAAAATCATATCCAAAGACCCCATAATAACATAAACTACAGAGGACATGAATATTATAGAATTAAATTTGAAGAGAGATATTATGAATCAGCCTCAACCCAATAAGAATATCACACAAATAAATATTGGAACAAGTAAAAATAATAGGGTCAAGTCTTCACATAGAATAATTTGGGATTCTAAGGATATCATTTATTGTTGTTAAAAATAGAATAGAGCATCACTATCAGAAGATATCATATGTAAAAACATTTATGTGTTTCTCTTCCCAATTTTGAGTCTAAATATTTTAGACCTTCCGCCCATCTTTACTTGACCCCTATACTATTTTATGATGTTCAACAATACTTGTTCAGTTTATAAAATCAAAAGATAATTTTATACTTAATTTCTAATTTACCCTTGTCATTAATTATAGTTATTTCCCTATTATATTTTTCAATACATTGTATTAATTATATTCAAAGGGTGATTTAGTAAAATTACTTCTATCATTTATTACTTCTTAATTCTTGTACCAAGTCAATAGGGGTCAAGTAAAGATAGATAGAGGGAGTATCTCTCTCCTTCGCTATATTAATCCCTAGTTGTTACATTCAATATTTTTGCATTTTTGCTTGTGCTTTGGCTATTTGAGTCATTGCATTTATTTTTTGGATTTGCAATTGAACTTTAGTCTTTTTTACTTTTTCATTCTCGTTTTATGTGACACTCTTTAATTTAGTACGATGTTTATAAATAAAAAAGACTTTTGAAATTTATAGTGTAAAATAATTCTTAGATATTTACGTAATTGAGAATCATTTCATTAAAAGTAAAGAAAAAATTTAAAATTAAATTATTTCTAATTATAATAAAGTAACATTTTTTTTTATGAATTAAACAAAAAGTGTCATATAAAATAAAATGAAAAGAGTAATATAATTGAGAAGTTGGTTAATGTTACGTTGGATTTGACTTTATTACATGAAATTCATGTAATTACTCCTTTAACTTTTTTTTGGTTGTAATGACTTTGTTGGAAAACTAACTTAACATTGACACAAATTAAATATAACTGACTTTAGTGGATAAGTTGTTATAATTGGGTGACGATATAAGTTATTCACCCTAATAACTGAATCCATAATGTATACTTTAAATATATTAATTATCACTATATTATAGGAATTAACACACATTCTCATTACTTATTCTAGTCCATATTAAATAAATTATTGAGACTTTTTATAGTTTAAAATAAGTAAATTATTCATAGTTTATGAAAATTGTTGGAATTTCCTTCCATAATTTTCTTTTATTTAATAAGACGCTTAACTACGTAAAAAATACTCTTTGATTTATATCTTAAAGTTTTTTTCTTAAACAATATATAGGATACTAATATTTAATTAATATTTATCAAAGGAAGTATAAAACTATAAATTATCATTTAATCATAATAAATTAGTATGCTTTGAATTAAATATCATCACTTCATAATTTATTAGAGTATAAAAAAATAGTATGATTTGGCGTAAATATCATGTCGGTACGTTATTACCATCATCGTAAAATGACAGAGAAAGAACAAGTAAATGGATTAGGTGTGATACGAGGTACTCCTTTCGTCTATTTTTAGTTGTCATATTGTATTTTTCAAAAGTCAATTTGACTATATTTTAAAATTAAATTAATTTGATATTTTAAAAACTATACAATAAAAATAACATACTCAGTGAATTCCACAAGTGGAGTTCGGGGAGGTTACAAGGTATGCAGACTTTACCATTAACTCATAGAGATAGAAGCTGTTTTCGGAAAACCCTCGTCTTAAAAATCAAATCCCATAAACGAAAAATATTAGATATGAAAAAAAAGGAAAATAAAGAAAAAAAGTAAAATGACTAATAATGAAAAATAAATGATAGTATTTATATACGATAAAAGTAATAAATATAAGATAAGGAAATATTGTTTGCAATTTTTTTTTATATCAATATGATGAAAATATATATTTTGAAATGTCTACTTATATAATTTGTTTATAAAAATATAAACTATGACAATTAAAATAGAATAGAAGATTAATATTAGAGGGCGACTTTCCAGTTTTGAGTCTGGAAGACGTTTTAAGATTCGCATTTGTCTCAAATCCCTTACGCTTTTTCTCTTGGCGCCTTAGGAACAAGAAAAACTCTGAAGAGTACAAGCATACCATTACTGAATATTAGGAACAATAAGGCCAGTGGAGGAAATGTCAAAATGCAACCAACTAACTTGCAAAAAGGAAAGCGCCCTTACAGTTTCCTCATCATACAGCTGGGGCATTCTTTAATTATCATATTCAATTTTTCATTCCATTACTTGCTCCATTAAATTTTAAGTCTATTCAGTACTACATGTTAGGCCAATGTAATCAATAAGAAAGTTCAACGAATCAGTCAAATTCACTCGCACACGGCGCCATCACGCGTCTTTCCTCTTTCTTCCGTCTCCTTCATAGATCCAAATTTCGCCCAAAAGTCCTTTACTGTTCACGCACGCTTAATTTCTGATTCTTCCGAATATCTCTCTGCATACGTAGCTTAATTCATATACTTTTCTTTCTCAGGTAAATCTTCTGTTTCTTCTCATTCGAATTCCAGTTTGACTCATGAAGCAACGTTTAATTTAATCGAATTTGCATGAGGTCAATCGCTTTGCTTTTCGTTGTTTCCTATATGAATTGCGTTTAGAAATGTATGCGAATTTCGGTTTGTACAAGTCAAAGTGAATGTCAGACGACTGATTTATTTGCTGAATGTAAATGTATGAACAAGTTTGACTTAGGTCAATATGAGGAATCAGTGTTTTCTGCCAGATACATATTTGTTGAAATTCCTCTCACGGCCTTTGAACAGAGTAATTTACATAATTTGTGTGTGTTTAAAGTCATTCCTTGCTGAAAGATGTGATACAATGGCAATTATTACCTTCATTTTCACCCTATGTGTGTACTTCTTTGTGATTTGCTTATTTATGAGTAATTTATTTGTTAATGTGACTGCAGTTAGAGTTAATGGCTGATTCTGAATCCGAGCACAATAACATCCACAGAGACTTCTATATTCCTACCTATATACTTGCACCGAATGCTTCGAGCAACAGTTTACGTATACATGATGTACCTAAATGCCCTGTGCTAGTGTTCATCAACTCAAAAAGTGGAGGTCAACTTGGAGGAGAACTTCTACGTACATTTCGTCATCTTCTTAACAAATATCAGGTACTTAAGCTGTTTCCCTTGGTTCACAAGGCAAAAGATTCAAATGCACAACAACAATAACATACCTAGTGTAGTCCCACAGAGGGTCCGGGAAGGTAGAGTGTACATAGGCTTTACGTGTACCTTAGATGTGAAGTAGAGAAACTATTTTCGATAGACCTTCGGCTCAATGACAAAAACAGTTTAGAGAAAAGATGTAATGAAAGTACAAGCGACGCTAGAAAATAACAAAAACAACGGATAATAGCAGACAGTACTATCCTATAGTTGAACTACCTGAAATAATAGATAGTAATATAAATCGAAGAAAGAACCTACAAGAGTAGAAATGCTCCTACTAGAAAGGTAACAAGCCAATACACTCATATTTACTAGTATGGATGCACTCCAATCCTGAGGTTAAAAAAGCTAACTGTTTTGCAAGCATGCACATATATTTTTTCCCTTCTATATAATTCTCTTTTTACCTAACTTTTCAGGTTTTTGATTTGGGAGAAGAAGCTCCTGATAGTGTTTTACGTAGACTGTATTTGAACATAGAAAGCCTCAAGGGTAGTGGCGATCAATTTGCCGCTGAAGTTGAAGAGAGAATGAGAATTATTGTGAGTTGAATTCTTCGAGTTGGTTCATGATTTTAACTGGTTTTCTCATAACTTCACCAAGGGCCAGATGATTATTTTCCAGCACAAAGTACTGACGTTGAATATATATTAGGTTGCAGGTGGAGATGGCACGGCTGGCTGGCTTCTTGGAGTTGTATCTGATCTCAAACTATCTCAGCCACCTCCAATTGCAACAATACCTTTGGGAACTGGAAATAACCTTCCATTTGCTTTTGGCTGGGTATGGATCTGTGGAAGAAACCGTTGACTCACTAGATTTGTGAAGGATATTTTCATGTAAATTGTATCTCTCATACAGTGGTGCAAAAACTCGCAGTCTGCTTGCCTGGTGTCTCGCTATGCAATTTGTTTCCTAGTTTTTCTTACACTCTGTTGAAAATATCTACAAACAACCTGGACTCCTTCTATACAAAAAAAAATTGCTCATAAGCATGTTCACTAGTTAGGAGTTAAGAGGAAAAGTCTTTTGTTTCCTATAATACATCAGTTAGTGTGTCTTTAATATTGAAAGATTCCTTATGTGATGTGAAGTTTTGGCGATTGACAGGGAAAGAAGAATCCAGGGACTAACCTTAATTCTGCCATCTCCTTTTTGAAGCAAGTAATGAATGCAAAGGAAATGAAGATGGACAGGTTATTTTATTAGTTCATATGTGATATTATGGCCTCTCTGAGATAATCGTTTTTTTAAAATCCCTTCATGATCAAGTTTTAATTCTTTGTTTATACTTCTTGGAAGTGGTACAAGCTGAATGTATCGTCTATCTTAAATTGAATATCTTGTTTATACATTAAGAGATGAGAGCATGTGAGGTATAGTTAATTTAAGTGCAGACATTAGGGGTCTCATTTCACTATATACTGTTATTGTTTTTCTTGAATCCAAAGTAAAGATTTAAAATATCACAACAATGCAAAATGGGATTGATGTAACTATATATTTTGTGTAATAATATGTGGATCCTCCTTAAAGATCTATCTTTCATGGAAATTGGACAATATTTTCCTGGTCTCTAGTTAAATCAAGGAATATTATAGTTTGGTTGATGAACTATTTGTGGGGTGTGGGAGTTGGGGTGTATGTGGGAGAGAGAACTACAGGTTCTATCTCAGTACATTAATATCCACTGAATTAAAATCTGCTGAAGTCTTGATTATTCATGGATGTGTGGGTTGACTAGCTTCCATTAAAAGAGAATTGGAACAACATAACATGCTCTTATGGCGGGGTCTCTCCATTTTCTACTGGTGCATATCTAAACTGCAGTGGAGAAAAGATGCTATACACGTCATTGTTTTGTGCTTTAAACAACAACATATTCAGTGAATTTTCACAAGTGGGGTCTGGGGAGGGTAGAGTGTACGCAGACCTTACTACACCTCATAGAGATAGTCTGTTTCCGGAAGACCCTCGGCTCAAATATATTGGTAAAGCAAACAGATTTCTGCATATTAATTGACCTATCAAGTTCTTAACATGAAGATTCTTTTTTTGTGTTGATTTAAAAGTCTCCTTTCTAATTGTAAACAACCATAATAACTCTTCCAAAACTATAGGAACTTCTAGTTTTCGGGAAATTTTCTATTGTTGTTATATCCTGTACTCTTAGGGCTCATTTGGTACAGGGGACAAGGGATTATTAATCCCGAGATTAGCTTTTGGATGACTTTATTCCATGTTTGGTTGGTATAAAATCGCGAGATAACTTATCAATGATTGGTTATCCCGGGATTGTATTGTTGTTTTTACCCATATTGAGGGTGGGATAATTAATCTCGAGATATTTAGTCCTGGGATAACTTGTTCCCACACCAAAAAGCCCTTAGTGTGGTATATATATTTGATTGCAGACACATCTTGAAGTATTAGAGGAGTAGAATAATTGCATAGGCAAAAATTGGTGCATCATGACTGCTCATTTTCAACCAACTAGTGTTAAAGAATTTGCTTTATGCAGTTGGCACATTCTTATGAGGATGAGGGCACCAAAAGAAGGTTCTTGTGATCCTGTTGCACCCCTGGAACTGCCTCATTCGTTACATGCCTTTCACCGGGTTTCTCCATCTGATGAACTGAACATGGTAAGACATCCTTATCCGTTAGTGCTTTTGTGTATTAAAGACAATGTCTTCTCTAACATGAATAACACACACTTTCATATAGTTTAGCTCCTTCTTTTGTATCTCCCGAAGATCTTGGTCACTTGTATTCATTTTTTCTTTCTTTTTTCATTTTTTATATGTCTTTGCTGATAGCATATTAAACCTGGTTCTGCTTCTGTAAAGTCCTGCTTTATAATAAAATAAATAAATCTTGGTGTCACCTTAAGTCTTCTGTCAATCAAATTGGCCCGTTAGCAACATCCAACGTAGGCACCTTATATAGGAGAATATAATCACTGCAAATAATTTATTCATTATTTATATGATACTTTTGGCTTTCAACAACAGTATTTAATTTTAAAGAATATTCTACAGCATGAGAAAGCTCTGAGAGAAAGCTGAACCAAAAAATCATTGTAATTGTAAAAAGTTTAATGAATAGTGTCGAAGAAACAGTGAACAACCATTGGAGTTGATATAATATTTGACTTTCAGCACTTCACACATATATAAAGGTAGATGAGTCTTCAAATTGACAAAATTGATATGGTTGGATGGAGATACCACTATTGTTAATGGCCTGGAGTACATATAATTTAATTGCATTGAGTTGTTCGAGCCTAATCTTCTATGAGATAGAAAAACTGCAGATTTCACTATTATGATTTGAGTTCTATTTGAAAGAGTAAACATATGTAAAAGAATCAACTGTCTCTTACAAGTATCAGCTCCTGGCTTCAGTAAATTACTACTTACAAAGGAGTTTCCTTGTGTATTTACTTGTAGTTGGGTAATCATATGAATCCCAGGGTGGGGCATATTCGGGTAAGGTTTCCATTTTTGGCATTTCCAATTTCAAATGTATTCACATTGATTAAGAATGAAAATTGGACATATGGATTTGTCTATCAATGTGCATGCGTACATATGTCTATCAGTGTGCAGGCGTACTTTCTTGCTTTTGCAAGTTACTATTTACTTAGCTTGGTCTGTTTCTAAGTGTTACCCCTCGATTGCTTTCCTCTTTTTAACCTAATACCACGCAGGAAGGATTCCATACATTTCGTGGAGGTTTCTGGAATTACTTCAGCATGGGTAAGTGCATGTTCTTCTGATTAGGAATTAAATTCTATATAGCCTTCTAACTTCTTATTTTTTGTCAAGCCAGTTTAATAATAGTTATTGGACTTACAAGGGAGGGGGCACTTATCCTGTTCAATACCTATAAAAAATGATTATCTTTATATCAACTAAAGATATAAATAAGACAATTGAAGCAAACCATCCATATAGCCTATACCAATAGTTAGAATTAAGGCTTAGTTGTTGTTAGGCTTACATAAGGTCCAAGCAAGTAAAATGTGGGATATAAACCTCTAGTTTTGGATAACATCAAATTTGCCTTAGCAGGTTAGTTTGGAACAAAATGAGCCTGTAGAGTGATACCAATAGAGGATTTATTTAGCCCACCCATCTAGATTGGAATTGAGGTGCAGATGATTGATATAAAAAACTTTTATTGGGTTTGGTCTCTTATTTTTTCCATGCTGTATGTCAATTCTTGGTCTTACTTTTAGTTCTGAGTTACTTGGCCTATTGAAGTGTTTAAGATAACCATAACGTCCTTATCTTAATTATTCTATTAAATTTGAGTCAAGAAATTTCATTCCAGAGATTGTTCCACTCATCCATTTCTTTTCATAGTTTAAATTTCACAAAAGAGGTCCGCTAAATTATGGAAACTTGAAAGAAGGTTGGGTGCAATTGACTCCATAGATATTTACTATAAGCAAGATTTAGTTTGTCATAAAAGCCTGCATTAGTAATTGATTTTCGTTAACATGACAGCGAAGAAAATACAATTCCCATAGACAAACAAAATGTCTACGGGTTTATGCCTTAACCTATAGAGACTATTATTTGAAGTTATTTCTTCGCTTGCGCTTTTATTCATCTAACACGAATTTTCTGTTGGCAGGGATGGATGCACAAGTATCTTATGCATTTCACTCAGAGAGAAAAACGAACCCTGAGAAATTCAAAAACCAACTAGTCAATCAGGTAAGAAAGTGAGTGATAAAATTTAAGAAGATACAGCTTCTCCTTGATTTATTTCTCTGAATCTTTGCGTATTAATTTGAAGTCAATTGTCATAGTCTTGTGCTCTGGACCTTTTGTTTGTTCTATCTAGAAGAAAGAAAATTACTCTCAATTTAATGACGGTTGTGATAGAACAGATAAGTTGAAGATGTAGGCTTGGGCCGTATATCTTGTTAGTGCTTAATAGTTAATATGTTCTATTCTCTCGTTCAGAAGGCCAAATGTAAAATGACCATTGTGTTAACTTTGTTTTGGTATCAGCTGGAAATTTGATTAATGGAACTCCAGCTTTACATCCTACGCTGTTGAGACAGATGAGAACATATGATAGATCAAAGAAAATACATGTGCAGCTTTTGTCTTGATTCATGTGCTGTAGACCTTCCTATAAACTTAGTTTATCCTATCCGTGTGCAACCCAAGTAATCACTGTGTTATCTATGCAAATACTATGTAATACATGTTATCCCCTCAATGTTTTATCAGATAAGCTTCTAATGCTTCTTACAAACAACATACCCAGTGGATGGGGTCTGGGGAGGGTAAAATGTACGCAGACCTTACCATTACCTCATAGAGGTAGAGAGGCCGTGTCTTGGGAACCCTCATCTCAAAAACCAAAATAATGTTGACAGGGGGGGTTGAACTCTGACACAAAAGTGAAGCCTCCAACCTTTTACCAATTGCACCATCCATCATTTTTTCTTCTAATGCTTCTTATTATCCTTAATTTGTTTATCCACATCTCTCTTGAATCGACAGGTGCATATGCATCCTTGAACTCTTAAAAAATTCTAAAATTGTCTAATGTTTCAATAAGCACATGAGCATGAGTTGGTTCTGAAATCATATTGCTAGGAGTATTGGCGATTGGAAGAAGAAAAGGTTAAGAAACTGATTAAGGTCCATCCTAGTGGGTTTTTTTAATCCATTTTTTAAATATGTTAGACAGGGCAGTAGGTTATATTATTCTTGACAAGATATAGGGGCATCTGTGAAAAGAATAAGATATATGATGCTTTTTGCAACTGGTAATATGTCGTTTTATTTCATTATTATACATTTTCCGTCTTAGATTGCTTATGCCTCTAGTAACTATTTTACAGAAACTCTGCTTTTCTAATGCTTTCCCTGTGAATTAGTGTCAGTAAATTTGTTGTGCACCCTTACCTTAGATGATACGTGCTTCAGGAGATCACATAAATAGTTTTCATTGCTTATATATCTGTTGATATGGCTTCTAAGTCATTAGATTATGTTTGATATTTCTCAAGAGATAAACAAACAGAAGGATGGTGCAAGTTACCAGAACTATTTTGGTTGGGAACTATATTTAGCACTTTGCCCAATATGGAATGTTCATGGATATAGGTGTTTTACGCTTAAAGTACAGGGTGAAACCATCGTCTCTAAAGGAGGTTCATCAGTTTGACTATTAACCTTAGGACATTGTTTGCTCCATACATGGATGAGTCTTTATTCTGTTTGTATCCCATGCCTGCATATTCCATAAGTGACCATTAACATCAGTAAACAGATGTCCATCCTGACAAGCAGGATGACTGAACTTTCACATTTTGTTATGTAATTTAGGACATATTCTACCATTCTACTTCTTTTGTCTCACCCTAGTGATAATGATGCACAGTAAAATAAATTTTTAATGACTGGTACTCAAGATAAATGAGGGATAGCCCCAGTGTTAAGGACCCTCAACCTCCAACCATAAACTTGGATATCGAGTCAGCAGCAAAGCAAAGTAAAAATGCCACACTTAGGCTCTCAAGCAGGGGTGTTGAGCTCGTAGTTCAGGGGTGTCTAGAGGGGTGGAGTTTATATTTATATTGACCAATTAACAATTAATCCAACAAGTGATATGATTTCCATATAATATGATGCTAATTTTTATTGGCATTTAATAATCGAATGAAATTCGCGGTTTCTCTGTCCTAGCTCAAATGAAGCTATTTGCATCATTTTTTCCTTGAGGCAGGCTTCTAGCATTGCTTAACGTTCTGCACATAATATTTGAAGGGAATGCCTCTTGCTAATTTTTCTTTCTCCACAGAGTTCATATTTAAAGCTAGGATGTACACAAGGATGGTTTTTTGCCCCCCTCGTTCATCCTTCTTCGAGGTGAGTCTACAATGTAGTTTTGTTACACAACTTCTTCCATATCTTTTGCAACTCAACAACACTATATTCTCTAATTTGGAAGCTTCACCTTCTTGAAGGTCTGATGCAAGCTGAACATAGTTATTTTTTCAACAGCTAAATCACAATTGGAATGATCATCATAGTTTAGGCTTTTTAGACTCCTGAGACTGACCATATTCATTTCTATAATTCACCCAGATTGTAAAAAGCATGTACTGTGTGTGATCTCTTCTATTCAATTGAAAGCTACTTATTTGAAAACAACTTATTAATCTGCTTAAACTTTTTATATCTGTTTCATCAGTGTATGGCACCTTGCTCTTATGTGCTAACTTTAAATAGCCATGTAAATTTGCTTTGATCTTCTTTTGCCGGAAACATGAAAATTTGTAACTTACTAAGATACTCCCTTTTCCTGATTTAATTGTCTTTCTTTTTAGTTCATCCTAAAATAGTGTAATATCTTCCAAAGATCACATTTTATTTAAACACAGTTTTATTTAAAATAGTTTGCCAGCATCATAATTAGCTAATACATTAGCAACTTCTACACAATTTACGCAAGTTGATTGCCTTATATACATGACAGAGTGGGAAAGCATGAACTCTTCATTATTACCCGTGCCAGGTAAACCATGACAATTACTTGGGTTAGAAAGATACAACTACAAATTCTGCAGTTATTGTTTTCCAACGAGTATTTTTTTTTTTCATAATTTGTGCCAAGTAGCGACTATAAATTTGAACAAGACCTTGAGGAAAATAAAAAAATTTCTTGTCATAAGCTGGGTGTAAGTTGACATCTTGATTGAATATTTTACCATCATCTCTTTTGAGGGTACACCTTATGAGAATTTACTGGTTTCTGGTGGCATCTAATTTTGGTTTACTGCAGGAACATAGCTCAACTGACTAAGGTTAAAATAATGAAAAAGCAGGGTGAATGGCAAGACCTTCACATCCCACCCAGGTAAATATTAGTCATGTAATATAGGAACCTTAGATGACAACTTGACAATTTACTTTTCTGTATCGTTCTTCAAATATAATATTTGGCTGTTTTCCTGTAACCTGTTTCTGGTTGCATCACTGCATCCATCTCTATGCTTGATGATGTTGGTTCCTGAAGTACTACCTATGAGTTATGTAACTATTCCTTTTTGTTGTCCAAATTGTACATGCAGTGTCAGGTCAATTGTATGCCTCAACTTGCCTAGCTTTTCCGGTGGACTAAATCCGTGGGGAACACCTAATAGCAACAAACGTCGATATGTATGCATTCTCAGCAAGCTTCTTCCGCTCCTTTTTCTGTCTCCTGAAGTGTTTTATAGCTTTACTTTTTTTCTTGTCTGTCCAAGGCAGTGTTCTATGGTGGGTTTTTTTTGTCTGTTCTGTCTTTTTATTCTTTTGTATGACGTGCTTATATATCTTAAATGGACAGAGGGACTTGACTCCTCCATTCGTAGATGATGGCCTTCTTGAGATTGTTGGATTCAGAGATGCTTGGCATGGATTGGTCCTTCTTGCTCCAAAAGGACATGGGACACGTCTTGCCCAGGTTAGGAATAAATTGTGGTTATTACAAATATTTGTGCAAGGAGGTCGACCAATGAGATGTTCTGTTTCTACTAGTGATCAATTGTCTATTGTATTGCAAGAAGGATAAAAACATTGAGCCGACTTATCCAGAAAAAGGGAAAAAAAACATTGAACAGAAAGAACATAAGAGTATAGGACCCATAAACATTTTCGTAATAAAGCAAAATGTAGTTGCAGAATCTGTCTAAATTATTGCTTGTAGCCCTGAAAATAGATATCCGCCGTAGAGGTCATTTAGTCACAGATCTTTTCGGAAAAACCAGAATTTAAGTTTTCTTATATAAGCACAGCTACTATTTTCACTGAAAATTACGGTTTCCCTATTTGCAGGCTCACAGAATCCGGTTTGAGTTTCACAAAGGTGCAGCTGATCATACATTCATGAGGATTGATGGGGAACCCTGGAAGCAGCCCCTACCTGAAAATGATGACACTGTTGTGGTAGAAATTTCTCATTTAGGACAAGTTAAGATGCTTGCTAGCCATGATTGCAGAGCCAAAAGTATACATGATCCCTCAAGTCCATTCAGTCATGACGCTGATGAGGTTGATAGTGATGAAGAAAGTTCGATCAATGAAGAACGGAGGAAATTTGGGGCAGCAGACACTTTCAAAATTCCAGATGAGGTTGACGTTTCAACTCTCAGTTAATTTCATAATTCCTCTTTGTTCTACTACCTCTATATTACATTTGCTGTATAGTAGTTAGACATAACAAGGCTCCATGTCGAATTTATAAGACATGGATATTTTAGAGGTTGCATAGAGAATTTCGTGATTATTTGTTGTACAGGAGAAAGTTTGGTGACTTAGTGTAAATCACCATTACAATATTTTACAGGTTGTATTCTCTACCAAAAGTGAACCAGATTAGGAATATCATTCTTTTTGTTTACGTGCTTCTACTCAACCTAAGTCTTGAGTTTTAAGGAGAGAGAATAGTGAGAATAGAGAATACTTCATAATTGATGGGCAGATCCGAGAAATGTTAAAAACTTGAAAAATGGTAAAATTTGGTTTAAGGCCCAAATCACTTCACTAATTCCCGACCTTGTAGCATATGACCACATATTTTAGTGGCAGTTCAGTCTTGGGGAATTCTGTATCTCTAAAAATGGGAGATTATAAAAGATGTTTCGTTTTAAAGTAATCGGAAGTAACATTTCAAACTAACAAAATTAACTCTCCTAATGCAACAATCTAAGTTTTAACTTGATTATGTGCCTCGAGAGAAACACAAATGGAACTTTAAAATCCTCAACCAAATAACTGATGAAGTGCTTTGAAGCATTACTTAAAAGCACTAATCTTCCGAGAATGGGGTGGGAGATCTTATTGCATTTTTACCTTCACGAACTTTCTGTAATTATGAATATTCACCACCATTTGAAGAGCTCTCTCTGCATAGTGAAATATTACAGCAGAGTTCATCTCATTTAATCAGAACTCTGGTAAGAATAAAGATAGTCATAAAGCAATGTCTACACAGCTTGAAACAAAACAGAACCAAATTAAATGAAAGAGCATGACTGCAGAGTAAATCTTTGATTTTTGTCACTACATAGAGGGACCTTATCTACAAATAATGTAGAGATAGTTGCAACAGTAAAGCTGTTCTCTTTAACCAGAAAATAATGAACATTGCGATATATCTTAATTACTGTAATAACAAAACACTCAACATAACTTTGATCTTCTAATATAACTTGCCTGAGCTTTGGAGACTGAACTCTATTGTACATGGACTGTTCCGTTAATGGAACAAGTCAATGAGGTCCAAGCAGGAGGACAAAATGATCTTTGTCTTATCTCCCAGCATATTGGTAGTCTCCCAAGCATTTTGTCACAGTCTCATTGGCCTTCTGAGTTTCTCTTTCGCCTCTCTTTTTCTTCTCCCTAAACAACACACATTATAAAATTGAGATAAAATGGTAAAAGTATTTTCACCAGACAAGGTCTTGAACGACTGTATTTGCACTATACCAAAATACATGGGAAGAATGTAAAAGATGGAGAGGAAGGGATACAAGGGGACATGAACGAGAGTATTTTACTGGGGGTGAGAATGATGTGGATAAGTAGAGGGGGGGATAGTCATGGATTTCTGGCAGATTATGATGAACAGAACCTTGTTAGAGCTTTATCTAAGGAGCATGCTAGAGAATAAAACAGCTGAATAGTTTTAAGAAAACTGTTAAGAGAAAGGATACTAAAGAGTGTTGAACCAAGAAAGAGCTCTAACCTTTCCACGTATTCCTTCAACAGCTCTTTAGCCTGAACCAGCTTGGAGAGCAAATTGCGATAAACATCAAGGTCCCGGTCAACACTTTTCTTATTTACATTGAGTGCGGCACAAAGCTGTCATGCCAATTCCACAAGTCAACAATGATATTCTCGTCTAAGTGCATTCAAATTTACATGAGCATAAACATGGGCAGTTTCACCTAAACGTGAACACATTCAGGAAACCTGTTACACTAGTTACTCTGATTATAAGCGAGACCATTGTTATTTTATCAATCCAATTTCCAAACAAGTGACAATTTTTATGGCAAGTAAACTCAAGATTATCTTAAGTTTGAATTGTTTTCTTCTTTTTGCTTACTAGCACAAATCTCTTGAAAACTAACCTAACCACCAAAGACCTCATGCAAAGAATACAAGAAGGAACTCTAACTGAAGGAGAGTCTTCATATTAGCCTTCTTGTGGTACAGAATTTTCAAGAAAGGCAAAAAGCTGTGCTATAATAACAAAATACAGGGTAATTTAATTCACTTTATGCATAGACGGTTAACAGAAACCTTTTATTTTCTCATGCAGATTAAGAGACAAAATAGGTCTCATGGGTGGAAGCCAAGACTATGGGCGCTATTAAGGAATTTGCTCGCTTTTCGTTTAGAGAGACATCGAGTATCATCGTAATGGAGTATAATGTTGTATATGAGAAAAATGATTTGAACTTTTTCTTTGTTCCTTTTTTTCCCTCTTTTGTGATGGATGTAACTGTTTGTGAAGATCATCAGTTAGCAATCACACATTTGTTGATTCATCAGTGTAATCAAGACATGCTAGCATTGGTCGGTGATTCATAGTGACAGAGAGAGATAGTAGAATTCCTGATGTTTCTGGTACTATCACAGGGATATCATGGACAGGTTAAATCCATTCAAGAAACTTGCACAGGCTATAACACAGAGTTCCTTTGGCCATTAAATCCACAAGCATTTCCTTGTTCTAGGATGAGTGCCATCAATTATCTTTCTCACAGATTTCCTGAGAACTGATACCTTTGACTTCAGAATTAACACTTCCCCGCATAACCATGTTTAAGGAATAAAGAGTTCAACGTTCTTTACAGTTAAATTTGTACAGTTCCATACAGTGAATTGTAGTTTTAGTCCACACAATGCACAGGTCTGAGTTTTACCTTATATCATAAAACAACCATGTAAGATTTTACACACTTTTATCTTAAGAATCTATTGCTTCACATCTACTTCTAGTGTGATCTAGCACTCATTGATGTTCTTTTTTTACACAAAAAAGGAAAATGTCAAGAAGAAGAGAAACAATAACAATGGGCAAGGTGACCGAAAGGAATATGGGCCCATTTTTGGCATGAAAATTGGGAAGTTTGAAAAAAAAAAATTGTTATTGTATTCAAAATGAAAAATGGTAATTGGAAATTGGAATGTGAATCAGTTAAGAAGTGTCAAAAGTAAGAGTGAATTCTCTTTTATCATAAGCCAAAATAAGTGTCAACTCCCTCCAATCTAAATTGCAATTCTGAGATCTCAGTCCAGCTTCAATGCCTTTCTGTATAATCCCATTAAAATCAATTGAGTTCATCACCAAAGTATACATGCCAACATGCACAAACCATAACCAACTACATTATGCAAAACCTCAAAGTTTTAGTGATCTACATGCTGAAAGCAAGTCTTCTGCTCTTTTGAGAAATTTTACTTTGAAAAAGAATAAGTCGAGAAGAAATTTTACTTTGAACAAGAAAAAGTCAAAAAGACCAGAGTGTTTTATGGTGCACTTTCTTAGCATCAAACAGTGGAAGTTGGCTTTAGCCTTCATGCAGAGAAAAAAGAAGCAGCTTGCCGCTGAACTTTCACAGAAGGGCACAAAGAGATGACTAGAGTTTGGAGGCTTTAGCGCAAAGGGTCCTATAGTGAAATGATGTTGCTAATGGCTGAGGATTACCGGAGGCAAACAGTAATGAAAGAATATCTCTGCTGATCCTTTTGCTACTAACAGACATTAATAGAAAATCAATTAAGACTCAGGAGAGGGAAACAGGAGTGTGAATCTTCTTGAGAGTAAAGCAGAGCAGGAAATTGGTCCCCAAATGTCAAAAAAAAAAGAAGCAAAAATCACTAAATCGACGGCCTGATAATGTCTAATTCTAGGCAACAAGGGAAATGACCCTTCTCTCCGAAATTACTCTTCCAATTCTCTGAGTGGTTCTGACTCATTCACTTTGTCTGTTTGAAATCAGCCAGAATGATATCGTAGGTTTTCTAAATCTAACGGTAATAAGGTTAGAGGCGAGCACACAAACATGAGGAAAAAGACAAACAAAAACTCTATCTAGCCCCAACTTAAGAAGCTCTAAAAGAAAATATGCATCAGTATTAGTCACGTCTTATATATAGTGTTGCTACTGTCCGTCATTTATTTTGTTACTTTTATAGTATTTATAAATTATCAATTGCTTCACTCAAGTCGTTTTTCCATATCTAGTATTTTCTGCTTTTTGGGCTGATATTTCTACTTTTGGGGCTGATATATTTGAGTTGAGGGTCTCCCCGAAACAGCTTCTCTATCTCTATGAGGTATTTTACCCTCCCCAGAACCTTACTTGTGGGACTTCACTAGGTATGTTGTTGTTGCTGTTACTGTGTAAGTAGCTATGCAAAGGCAAATTGAAACTATATGTTTTCTCACCCAGACGTGGGCTTACAACTCCTGATCATGAGTAACCTTCCCTCTGACACTAAATTACTTTACGCATTTATCATAACTGTTTCGAAAGTGTTGCAGGATTACACAAACCACAGTGCTTGTGGTGCTTCTAGATGATTTAAGTAATCCAAGTAAACATAGACGAGATGAGCAGAAAGTTCTTCTAAAATACAAAATATACTATGAAGAATGTTATGATATATACCTTTTCTAAGATGGTCGGATCAGTTACATTTGCCAACTCAAGTAGGCGAAAGAGACCAACCGCAAATAATCGACTGTAGCAAAAACCATCCTTGGTTCCAGCTCGCTGTGCAATATCCTTGAAAATGTTTTCAATTTCTCCATCTTTGGATGAAAAGTCAACAAGTGTATTGGCATTTTGATTACGAGCCCATTCTTCTAACTTTTGTGCATCAGCTCTATAAACATACTAGGAAAGTTAGAATCTATAGAAAGGAAAACTTCATGGGCATACATCATAATAAAAGGTAAGTACATTCCTGATAAATCTTCTCAATGTTAGACAAAAGATTATAACAACTACAACAGTAACATCAACAACATCTATGCCTAAACCCCATTCTATTGGCACTCAGCTATATGAATTATCAATATCCATTTTGCTCATTTCATTTCTATTCAAGACTAACAAATGTGATTAAAAAATAAGAACATCCACAAAAAGTTCTAACCTTCTTACATTGGATGATCATGAATCGTGATATTAAAAGGAGATGCACAGAAAATATCTAAATGAAAAATGAAAATATTCCCATATTATTAAGTTTCAAATAAATGGAGAATGGTTTCAGCATTTTCTTGGTTGGTTCATTTTAGCATAATATAGCCACCTCAAATTACCATCTACCTCTTTAACAAAGAATTCTAAGGCTTGAGCTTTTGTGGCATAGTTCAATATTATAACATCAGATCGTCTCTGTTTGAACGGAAAATTAATGCCTTAACCACTGGTCACTAAAGAATAAAGATAAAGGTTCCACTGGTCACTAAAGAATAAAGATTAAGGTTCCACTGGTCACTAACGAATAAAGATTAAGGTCCTTGGATTTATTCCGCTTCCAGCATAATATTGCTGTCGTTGTCTCTTCAAGGCGTTAGAGACATATAATCTGCTTCAATTCATAGGCAACATGGATTAAGTCTTAAACATTTACCTCTTAACAATTGATCATCTTCTTCATTCCAAAGGCAAAGATATGCATTTACACTAGATAAGTCTTCTTTAGTGAAATAGGAGATGCCTATTTCTGTGTCACAGACCTAACCTTTTGATGGAGTACATGGATCAAATTTCTAGAACAATATTTGAATTATCTTAACAAGATAAAGAGTGACTTTTGGCCACTGCAAGAAAGATGAGAGGCTCTCCCTGGAATTCTATCTATAGTATATACAGATGTACTTATGCTTCAACTCTTTTCATCAATCTAATTTCTCATACTTGGATTTTGGGTGAATCATGATTGAGAATTTTCAATACTATGTTGAGAAATTGAGAGTAGTTGCACTGTATTTGGGTTTTGCTAAGCGTGTATGAAGTTTGGTGATGAAACCTGATCGATAAGTTGAGTTGTATCTTGAGAGGCATGGGTTACGTTAGCCAGGTCAGAGCCTACCGGGTGCCAGGCGTGACCCTAAAATGGGTCATGATACTCTACAAGTGGGAAAATGTGAGAAATGTATAATTTGGCTCGATCAATCTCATCCCATGTAATCTCTTGGTTAAAAAACTTAGAATATGCATATCCACTTCATAATGGGGTTACTTTATTCAATTCATTCATGGGTTCCTCTTCGAAAGCCCAGGAAGATACTGTTAGATTATGGATAACAGTAGGATACATCTTAGTAAATGAAAGTTCATCAAGGGTTCTACAGCTAGTTCTGAATAACACTTCCATTCATTGGGAAATCATACACCTTCATTTCTCAAGCACCATAATTAAACTTATATTTTATCTACAACTACCTTACTGGGAAGGCTCAATGCTAGCATCCACTCACTTATAAATAATTAATTGTGTGCTTTTAAACCAAAAAGGAGTAAAAAGCAACAAAAAGTGGCAAGAGATGGATTAACCATGCCTGTATTGCTCAGGATCCTCCTTTAGCGCCTCTATATATGCTTTGAAGATGGCATCACGATCCACTTCACTTGGGTAGCCCTCCATAAGTTGATCATACACAGTAACAAAACCTACGGCAAACACGGGATCATATTGGTAGGATTTCTTGTACTTTATCAAATGTTGTTGCACGAGTAACTCTTGTAACACTGTGTTGTAGACAGTTGGAATTGGACGCTTGTAAGCGGTCAAGAACTTCATTTTAGTATCAGCAACAGTTGGCAAATCTGGAAACAGTTCAATATAAGAAGCTGCATTATTACCTCATAAATAAGCACTTGAAAAATCACTAAGATAGAACAGAATAAGTAACGAGAAAGAAATTAGACAAAACAAAATGTAAATACAGAAAATGCGGACAGTTGCAAGAATGCAGACAGATTATTAAATCAGACGAGGCTTCACTTTCTGTTAGTTCAATATTCCATGTTTTTCCCTTTGATAAGTTAATTCAATCTTCATTAGCAAGAAATAGTACTCCTCCCATCCATTTTATACAATGTAATTTGTATTAACATGGAGTCTAATATGTTGATTTGAGTAGTATATTGATATTTGGTAATTCTTTTAGAGGAAGTAAGGTCATTTTTTTACACTTCATTACAAAAGGCATATGAAATCATCCCACAAGCTAATTAGGGAGCTAACATATATATTAAAGTAATGGTTAAGAACTTGGTTTGATCAAGAAATTGTCACACCAAAATTTATAGCGGGAATAGTTTAATGAATTTAAAGTCATGAGAGTTCTAAAAGTTGTATAGAAGAGGAACAGTGTAAAGTATTTTAGAACATCTAGTGCCCGCTGGCCATGGATAATTCACCTTTTTCAGGAACTTTATTCCGAAAAAATGTTAGGACACAGAATTGCTACAATTTTCCGGGATTCAACTTGAACTTTTTGGAACTTTCCAAGGTTCGAGAAATTTCAAAAAGCTGTTTTCACAATTTTTGCTCCAAAAATCCAAAATCAATTCCAGTTTGTATTCATGTTCAAACACAACTCCAATTTCCAAATACCAGTTTCAACTTGAAAACAAATATGACTTTTTCCTGAATTTCACAATTTTTATGTCCAAACATCCGCTGGTGTTATACAAAGCAGAATGTAGTGAGTATACTACAATAAACCTAGTGTAATCCCACACGGTAGGGTCTGGACAGGGTAGAATGTACACGGACCTTACCACTACCTTAGAAGTAGAGAGGTTGTTTCAAATAGATCCTCAGCTCAAGCAAAAACAGTCCAAACTAGAATAGTGAGAAATGGCGAAAATGAAGACAGTCATGGTAAAATATTACAGACAATCAGACAAATCATACTAACCAATAGTCCTAACAAGCTACAACTATAATCGAAGTGTACCAAAACCCAAATAATGGCCAAACAAATGACAAAGAAACTACAAGAGTAATAATACTAATAGCATGAGGAATAAATTACCAAAAGAAATATATTAAAGAGGAATAAGCGATACAATGCTCAACTAACTAACCTCCTATCCTAAAAGTAAAATATTCTCAATACTTCAAATCACACGTAAGTAATTCGAACAAGAAAATATCGGCATTGAATTATATCAAAATCCAAATTCAACCATTATGCATTTCATATGAAAAACTGTAAAACGTAGTCGTATTAGAAAGAAATCAGTTAAGCATTTGTAAAATCATGCATATACCTCCACATAATCATGAAATTAGCTAGAGGCAATCATGCAATTAGCTGAGAAATTAAACTTAAACAGAAATTAGATAGAAAAAAAAAACTACAAGTATAATTTACTTTTTTCTACTTCAAATTCGAAGCAATAAAGGGAACTTGCCTGCTGCTGAATTGGACATACAATGAACAACAAAGCGAGAAGTGGAATTGGAAGATCGAACATTGACGGAATCAAATGAGAAGTTGGAACGGAACCTAAATGTATCAATAGAACGAGACGAAGAAACAGAGGATTTCCTTTCGGCCGATTGAGCAATCGCCGAGAAAGATACTGAAGTAACAGCCGCCATAGCAAAAGGTGAAGAAGACGAAGAAGAAGAGAATCCAAACACTGCGTTGCTTTACAGAAAATAGTTGTTCTCCATTTCAATTTTTCCGTGGAAAATGGAGAAAGGAAAAATGGAGTGTGAGGTTTGGATTTGAGGGCTTATCCAATGTTTTAATGTTTTTTTTCTTCTTATTTTTAATATTTCTGAGGTAGGCGAATAATACTGCAACACGTGTACTGATCGGATCCATTTTGTACTACTATACTCCTTTTTGTGGTTACGAACGATTGCAGTAACTTGTAAGCTATGACGATCGGTGGAGCACGTGGAATTCTTCAGTTGAATTCGCCATATTTGTTTCACCTAATGTGATTTATTTATAATTTTATACTCATTTATATCATTATTTTTTAATTACAAAACTATCCAAACAATTTTGAATATCTTTTAATTTGAGTTTTAGATCAAACGAAAACATATGAAAATATCAAAAACTCTAAATCTTCAATTTCTTTAATTCTTTATCAAATTATCTCAAATTTCAATAATAACTTCTCTAGATATTAAAATTCAATATCATTTCAGTTCTATTACAAGTATTCAATCTGACTCAGTAACACACATTTTAAGTTTTTTCAAAGTTTCAAAACTTCAAACTCCTTCAATGATAGAGTTTTTTTTATAGCTCCAAATCACTTGAAACTTTTAACATATGCTCAAAAAATACTAAAAATAAATAAATAAATAAACATATAGAGTCAAAAACAACAACAAAAAAAAAGTACAAAAAAATTGTAACTAATTTCTGTATTTGTTTTGGAATATTTTTTTCCCTAGTATTTTTTTGAGTCTATCTTCAAAAAGTTTTTGAATTTGAGGTCAAAAGGTATTGAATTTTGGTATCTACCTCGGAGGGACTACTATTAAAATTTAAGGTAATTTCGTGAAAAATTGAAAAAGTTAAAAATTGTTTTGATTTTGCAAAATCGAAGTTAAAAAAAAGCATAGATAAATTTTTTTTCAAACGATCATAAAATAAATTAGTTAAAACTGATGATATAATTGAATCTTTTCTTCAAGTTCAATGATATATTTGAGCTTTTTTTCTGTATAAATTTATCCCATGCAAATTGAAAGAATTGTGATTGTAAAAACGAGTATGTTTTCAATGAGGACCAGTTAAATTATTTAATCAAAACATATTTTAACTTGATCCAAAATAATGTTTAAAGGTCCCCTCAATACGTGAGAATTCAAACATACTAAATGAGACATTATTAATTATTTAAATAAATTTATATATTTTAAATTTACATAATGATGTTATAACAAATAATTTTACATAATTTGAAAATTTTATTGGAAAATCGTCAAAGAAAGAACTAAATTTACTCCATAATAGGAGTAGGTATTAGTAATTAGTAATTGTATATGAAAGGGGGAAATAAGAATAAACACCGTGGAATATGACTATTTCCGCAATTTACTATGGAATTGATACTCTCTTATTTTATGTGATCCATGTGATGAGAATTCAACTTTTGAAGTAATATTTTATAAAAAAAATGATTTCTAAAAATTAAACAACCCTTAAATAAAAGGGAGAGAATAAAGAAGTGGTTATTTTTCCACCTTAACTAGGTAGTAAAATATCACTTTACAAAAATAGACAACAAGAAGTGGTTGTTTTCCCACCTTAAGTAGGAATTAGAACAATGAATAAATGCTAGATTAATTATTTATTTAATTTGAAAAGCATTATCAACTCTTAAAGTACTTTTGTAGAAGAACATATTCCTACTCAACTCTTGGTTGAAGGAAAATAAATGTATTTCAAAAATGAACTAACAACAAATAAGTAAGCAAAATATAAACTGAATTTGTTTAAGTAACCCTAGTTCCGTTTGGTAACTCTACTTGACGCCTTACTTGTTTGTTTTCCCATCTATTCATATTGTTCAAAATCTATGAGATAAAATTTATGTATATATTTTTTTCCTGATTTTACTGGTAGACTATATTAAATATGTTGTTATTATTATTGTTCAAATTTAAATCTAGAATTTTATATCGATAAAATATAAAATCAAATCATATTAAACTCTATCCACACATTTGAAATTATAATTTAGAATATCGCACCACCGAGCACCAAGGCTAAAATGCTCATACATCATGCCCAGAATCAAAACTTTCGTCACGCTGCTGAGTGATGCAGCTGTAATCATACTCCAATTTACCATGAGAATATAAGATTTTAATACTAATAATTGAATTATACAACTTTAATAGACTTCATCAAGATTAATTTCCACAAGCATATATGCTGTTACACCTTTTCCAAAACTTTGTCAAAGAAAATGCAGGTGGAAAAATGCCAACATGATGTGACTATTAATCTATTTACTCGAGCAACAAATGGCCTACTAAGTACTAATTAATTCCTAATTCAAGTTTATTATCCCCAAACCTAACCTTTTTTATTTTATTTCTTTTAAATTCCAAGCTACAAATAAGTTGTGGAAATCGCTATAACAAAAAACTTTTGAGCTAAAGGGTGCCTTTAAGTTATGAAGCGATTAAGAGTAAACTACTTCTAATTATTTATAGGATTCAAATTTTTATTCACTCTGTTTCATTTTACTTGGTCATATTAATTTGACATAAATTTTAAATCTTTTTTTAGTAGAAATATATTTTATTAAATTAGTTGTATTAGTGATACCCTAAAACTCTAAATTTGACTACTATGACTTCAAAAATCACTAGGCTACAAGAATTAACATGTTCGTACTGACTCTTGATTTGTTCATATTGTTTAGTTTAAAATTAAGTGTTTATAAATATCTTTTCTATTTTATTAAAATACTACAAAATAACTTAAAATATATTTTAGCTTTAAAATATTTAAAATGAGCTAATAGGCTCTTAACCATGTTCTCCTAAATTTCACGACATACTATCCCAGTTTAGAAGCTACGTCCCAATTATAGCTAATAATCGGAAAAAATAGTCCAATATTTTTTGTTTTTCAGAATTCAAACTATAGGATCCATTTTGGGAATGTTAAATGTAAGAGAAATTCAAATATGAAATAATATGTCAGCTTTTCTATTTGATCAATTTCTTATTATTTGAGGGAGCTGACAATTACACAATAAATTTTATGTATATGACAAAAATAAATTACAATGTGTAGTACTAATCATATTTAAAATTTTTAATATTAAATTAATTTAATACAATTTAATTTAAAAATTAATTAAATTGAAAAGTATCACTATACTTGGTGTGGACAAAGTGAGTAATTAAGTAGACATAAATTATGAAGATGTTGTTAAACTTGTATTACTAAAATATTTAGAATAAAAAATTGAGCTCACTAAATGCATAGTAAAATTATTTTCTTTAAGTATCTGAGATTAATGGAATATATCCTCCTAAGATTAAATAATCTTACTCGTCGTATATCGATACTTAAAATCACGATGTCAACGAACTACTCAACAATAATAAAGGACACTAAAATTTATTTATGTAATGGAAGAAGTCAGAAAATTCGTCATTAGAAATGAGAGAAAAATTCTCCATTTATAGAGGACAAAATGTGCTTATTATGCTTTATAAAAAAGATTACAATCCTTTGTAAAATTTGAAACCTTTCAAAAAAAGAAAAATCACAACTCTTCACTTTAAAAAGTCACAATCTTTCACAAAAATCACAACTTTTCAGACAGATATAACTCTTCATTTGTCATTGGTCGCTTTCAAAAATGAAAGAAAAGATTGTACATAGTAATTGTAACAATTTAAATTGAGATATTTGAATATTCTAGAAGTTTCTTAACAAGTGTTCATTTGAGAACATATCCTTTTGTAGATATGGCGTCTTAGTAATTGCATAGCAAAAAAAGGTAAGAAGGAAATACAAGAGAATACGAGCTTTTAATTTCTTAAAACAGGTCACTCTCATATATTTGACTTAAGTATTTCAGATTAAAACTTCCACTTAAAGCTAATTAAAACTAACCAAAAAGAAAAATATCTTAAAAAATATTTACAGCAAAATAACTACTAATATCAGGCTAAAGAGTACAAAACAGAAGGGACTATTTGGGTCCCCACAGGATAAGGTGCATAATATTCTCAGCCTTTTCAGCCTCCCTAACCCTGCGCTTCTGATCATCCATGAATGCTTTTTTCCCTGAATCTCCGGTGCCGGAAAACCACCTCTTCCATCCTTGGTTGCCGGGTTCTGATGAGGAACTCGCCGGAGAAGACTTGATTCCCGCCACCATCATTTTTTTTCTTACAGTGTAATTAGTAGTCTAATTTCTTTTCTCTTTAAATGGAGGAAAATAGCTACTAATCTCAACAGTAGAAGATTAGATCAGATTTTTAAGTTGTTACACTTGTTTAATTGCTAAACACAATGTTTTGCTGGGTTTAAATAGATGGAAGACTTTAATTAACACGTGTGAGCTTTTACTTGTTTTTGTTTTACTTAAAGACCCTTTATTAAATATTATAAAGAAACCATTGGCTTTGGTCCCGCAGATTTGTTTAACCATTTTTTTTCTCCTAGAATACATGCCTAACTAAAATCATGACTTTATTATTTATTATTTATTTATATAAATATATATATACTAGTCACAAGAGTCCGTGTATATATATTTTTTTATATGACATTGATAGATTTTTTATACATATATTTTACATTTTAAAGTTGTTCATTATTGCGACTTATAACATATTTTATGTTCATTTTAAATAATATATATTATTTGTTTTGTTTCAATTTATGTTACAAATATAAAATTTTGAGAGTCAACCAAAATTTATATTTATTTTTAAATATTTTAAATTGTTAATAGCTGAAGCAGCTGGAAAAATAATTTATTAGGGGTAATATTATCAAATCAAATAGCTGAAGTAGACACATCAATCAATAGTTGTCTTTAAGAAAAATGATTTATTAGGGGTAATATTGTCAAATTAAATAGCTGAAGTAGACACGTTAATCTACAACTGCCTTTAAGAAAAAGATTTACGAGCGGTGATATTGTAAATTCATAGTTGAAGCAACTGAGAAAATAATTAATAGAAACTGTTGACACCCAATTTTTACCCTCCACAAAACGAATTAAGCATCGAACTCTTAATTTATTAAACGATTTTTGAATA
>JBCEWC010003535.1:0-29946 GCA_038996855.1 Solanum aculeatissimum
TATTGAATTGTTGTCTACATTATTACATTGAGACCCTATTTATAGATACTATATTAAACTCCTTTTCCAACTAGGATTCTATATACTATTGTTATTCCTATTCCTATTCTAAGTAGGATTGTATTTACCTATTCCTATTCTAACATCCACCAAATGCATGTAGGGATAATCTTTCATCTTTCTTTCTGTTTTGACTGAGTGCTATATTTGTTCTAGCACTCCAGCACTTCAAGTGTATCTCTTGGCATCACCCACATGGTCCCTTTTAAATTAAGGAAAATCCCCCAAAGTTGTCCAGTTAACTTGTAGTGTAAAAAAAGATGGTTGATTGTCTCTGATTCTTCTCCGCACATGTAACGTTTAGAGCATAGGTGGAAGCCCCTTTTCTTAAGTCCTTCATGAGATAGGACCGCTTTCCTAGCCACGAGCCTAGTGAAACAAGCCACTTTATGAGGAATTTTGACTTCCGGATTAGTTTCCATGGCCAACAACTAATCTGGTTGTTTGCATGGTTGAATTCCTTGTAAGCTGATTTGACTAAAAATCTCCCTTGTTTACCCACTTTCCATGTAAGATTGTCTTTCAAAGAGGAGGGGTCTTTGAATAGATTGAGAGTGCTGTAGAATTCTGCCAAATTATCTATCTCCCAATCATTAAGATGTCTGCTGAAGCTTAGATTCCAGCCATGAGCATCCCAGACTTCTCCTACAGTGGCATCTTGTTGTTGATTCAAGCTGAAGATATTCGGGAAGAGTTGCTTTAGTGGATGTTGATCTAACCAGCTGTCTGACCAGAAAGATGTTTTCAATCCATTACCCACTTGATGACTGCACTTACTCATGAATTTTGCCCCCAAATTTCTGATAGATCTCCATAGACCGACACCATGAGGTATAGTGATTGACTTGGTTGTCCATTCCCCATCCATTTCATACTTTTGAGTAATTACCTTCTTCCAGAATTGTTCATTTGAGGCAAACCTCTATAACCATTTCATCAAAAAACTATGGTTCTGAGTTATCAAGTTCTTGATTCCCATACGACCATACTTCTTGCTGATGATAACGGACTTCCATTTGACCAAATGTATCTTCCTAGTATCACATTTGCCTTGCCATAGGAAGTTTTTTCTAAGAGCATCTATTCTATCCACCATGTTAATTGGAAAATGAAAAATGGGCATCATATAAGTTGGTAATGCATCCATTACGCTGTTAATCAAGGTTGGTTAGTCTACCACCCAAGGATACGTATTGTCTCTTCCAGTTAATCAGTTTTTCTTCACACTTCTCTACGACTCTATTCCATATATTTTTGGAATTGCTGCTAGCACCAAGGGGCATTCCAAGGTAAATGGTTGGTAGCACACCAGTTCTTCATCCTAGAATATTAGCCAAGTTGTGAATGTCGTCCGCAGTGCCTAGCTCAAGTGGCAAAGGGTGGAGGATTTGTGGCTGAGGTCACAGGTTCAAGCCCAAATGTCATGCAAGACGAAGCCTGGTATTTAAGTGGAGAAGGGTAGGGGGGCATTATTCACCGAGTTTAGAAGGCTATGGTTGGTCTAAAGGATGGGTCACAGGCGGATTTCTTGGTTATAAAAAAAAAGTTGTGAATGTCAGGGACCTCATTAACGGGATATAGGGAACTCTTGTTCCAGTTAATGTGGAGCCCGAATATATCCTCAAATAGAATTAAAATCACAAATTTGTCCTCGTCAGCTCCATAGAAAACTAAAGTATCATTAGCGTACTGTAAATGAGTGATTTCAAGGTTATTGACAGCCCTTGAATCTACTCTTGATTGGGCAGTTTTCATCATATCATTTAAACTCTGCATAGCAACGATGAACAAAAAAAGGGGACAATGGGCCCCGTTGCCTTAGTCCTCTCTAAGAAGAGAAGAATCCAGCAGGTGAGCCATTGAGTAGGATTGAGAACTTGATGTTGCTGATGCAATAGTGGATCCAGCTGACCCATTTTTCTCCAAAACCCTTTTTCATCATAGTTCTAAGTAGGAAATTCCAGTTTAAATGGTCAAAAGCCTTTTGTATATCTAGTTTGCAAAGGATATTAGGTTCTTTGTTTATGATTCTTGAGTCAACACATTCATTGGCTATAAGAATGGCATCCATGATTTGTCTCCCTTTTATAAAGGCCATTTGATCACTCACAAGCTTGTGAATTACTTTTTTTAGTCTCTCCATCAAAGCTTTGAGATAATCTTGTAGATACTGCCTATAAGGCTACTGATAGGCCTGAAATCTTTCAATTCTTGGGAATCAAGGCAACATATGTAGCATTAAAACTTCATTCAAATGTCTCTTTCATGGAAGTTTTGAATAGTAGTAACGACCTCGATGTTCACTACTTCCCAGCAGTGTTTGAAAAAGGCCATTGTGAAACCATCTGGGCCTGGTGCTTTGTCCCCAGCACACGCTTGGACACTAGGCCATATCTCTTGCTCTTCAAGTGGACTTTGTAGCATCAGATTATCTTCTATGGATATAGTGGGACAAACTCTCATTTTATTATGGGGTCTCCGGTCTTTTGTCTCTGAATAAAGTTTCTGATAAAAAGAGATGATCTCCTTTTTTATATCAGCAGGATTCCTTACGGGACTCACCATCAATTTCTAACAAGTCAATAGTGTTTTATCTTTTGTGTGCATTAGCTCTTTTATGAAAGAACTTGGTGGTGTTGTCACCATGTTTCAACCATAATGCTCTTGACCTCTGTCTCCTGGCCACCTCCTCCTTCTTTGCAATCTCCGTGAAGTCCATAGTTAAGGCCAGTGTTCTGGAAAGTGAGTGCTTCGTCGCTTAAAGCGATGAAGTGAAGCAATGCGATCCACTTACGCTTCGCAGACTAGAAAGCGATAGAGGTGAAAAGAAGTGGCCGCTCCAAAGGCTGAAGCGAGGCGAAGCGCAAGAAGCAACACTTAAATTGTTTTTAAGTCTTAAAAAGTTTATTAAAGGTGAAAAAATAGTCGCACCTTTTATTTCAAGAGACCCAGTTTAGTTTGACTACTGGTCTCCTTCTCTAGGGTTTTCACGCATTCTTCTTTCTCCTCAGGTAATTTCTCTTTCTTTCTTCTTCTTTTTCTTGTTTCTTCTTCTACATCTTTTTTCTTTTGCTTATCCATGGACCTAGTTTTTTTTTCTACTCTCCTTTTTGCTCTGTTTTCTGCGCTGATTTCTTCTTTACTTCTTTTTCTTCCTGCTCTGTTTCGCTGCACTATTTTATAACAGTGAATCAGTGATTAACTGATTATATTGCTAGAGTGATTTTTTATTCCAAAATTGGACTTACTTGCTGATTTTTTTCTTAACAGTGAGTCAATGATTATTATATATTGCTACAGTGATTAGAAAATAATGCTGATTCATTTTCTTAAATCTTAAGAGCGATAAAAAAAGGTAATCTAGCCTGGAAATATGGGGAAAAAGTTAGTGAGACCGATCTTTCCACAGTGATATGTGTGTTTTGTAATAAGCAATCTAAAGGTGGAATCCTTCGTCACAAGGAACATCTTGTTGGTACTTCTAAGAATGTCGTACGGTGTTCAAAATGCCCGTATATTGTGAGGGAAGAAATAAAAAGATACGTTGAAGGAAAAAAGGATCTAAAATGTTAAATATTATATCAATAGGATGTGACTAATCTTGATGATGATGATGAAGAAGAAATGGAGGAAGGTGAAGTTGCTTATATGTCACTTCCTACAAAATCACGAAACGAGCAACTAATGCAACAAACTCTTCAAGTTGTGGATCAACCTGTAGGAAAGGTCCTTTAGATTGTTATTTTCCACAAAAGCCAGGAGATAATGCTGGGAAAAATGGTAAAAAAAGTTTTCAGGAAGCTGCCAAGGGAATTTTAAGGGAATGTGCAGTTGCGGCCTTTTCACGATGGGTCTACAATGCAAGGTTTCCCTTCAATTGTGTCAATTATACGGACACTTTTGGAGCCTTCATTGATACCGTAGACCAATGTGGTCTAGGAATGAAGCCTCCCACTTATCATGAAGTTTGTGTTAGTTGTCTAACAAATGAATTAGAAGAGACAAAAAATTGTGGAAGAGCTCATATAGTAGAATGGAACAAGTTTGGATGTTCCATTATGATGGATAAGTGGACGGTAAGAACAGGAAAAATGATCATTAATGTGTTGGTGAATTCTCCAAAAGGAAGCTTATTTCTTGAATCCGTTGATGCGAGTGACTCGTCTACCGACTCAATCAAAACGTTCTCTTATTTCAGAACACAATGAGAAGATTGGAGTAGAAAATGTTGTTCAAGTTGTTACAGATAATGCAACTGAAAATGTTAAAGCGGGTAATATGTCGAAGGGAGTGTTCCCACACATAAATTGGACTCTATGTGTAGCTCATTGCATAAATTTGATCTTTGGGGACATTTTCAAGGAAAGACCCTTCATAGGTGTTTTCACTAAGGTAGTTGGGAAACATTTCGGCATTGTTCAAAGGCCTTTATTATGTAATATAATGAGGAGATTCACAATACAAAAAAATTTGGCGAAACCTAGCAAGACTAGATTTAGTACTCCTTTCTTGACCTTGCATAGCATGCACACACAAAAGGCCAATTTAAGAAGCTTGTTCATTTTAGAAGAATGGAACACTAGTAAATTTGCAAACAAAGTGACAAGAAAAGAAGTTGCACGCATTAACCGTACCAATTTTCAAAAAAAAAAAAAAGAAGTTGCACGCATAATGCTTTCTTATACCTTTTGGTATAATGTTAGGCATGCTCTCAAAGTTGGCGGTCTCTTGATTAAGGTACTTCGTTGGTGGATGAGGAGCAAAAAACATCAATAGGGTACCTTTATGAAGCAATGGATAGGGCTAAGGAAGCTATTCAAGCAACATTTACTGATGAGTATAAATATTTAAGGGAAAAGGCTCAAATATGCCATCGAACTTTGCGAAAAGGCCAAGAACTTTCAAATTTTCAACTTCTTCAAATATTCATGAAATCACCCCAAATTTCAAGAGTAGCACTCCTTCGAGCTAGATACCAAAACTCAATATTTTTTGAGCTCAAATTCAATCTAACTCAACAAGACCTACTTGAAATTTCCTTCAAAGTTTCACAACACTAAGCGAAAAAAATATTCCAAAAAAAGAGAAATCAGTCCCAAAATTTTAAAAATTTGCTTTGGTTCGTGTTTTTGTTGTTATTTTTTTATACTAGATCCTTATTTCTTAGTATTTTTTGAGTCTATGTTCAAAATTTCAACTAGTCTAAACAACAACAACAACATACCCAATGGAAATCCCACAAGTGGGGTCTGAGGAGGGTAAAAATGTACGCAGACCTTACCACTACCTCATAGAGGTAGAGAGTGTTTTCGGGTAATCCTCGTCTCAAAAATCCATTAGCAGAATAACTAGATACAAAAACAAAGAATGGAAAGGAAAAGCAAGGAAGAACGAGTAATAACGAAAACAATGATAGAAGGTAGATACAATTAATTTAACAAATATAAGACAAATAATGACACCATAGGATAATAAAGACCGGACTAAACCACTAATCTATCCCTACTAGCCAGCTACTCTAATACGCGCCCTCCACTCTTTTCTATCTAAGGTCATGTCCTCGGTGAGATCAAGTGTCGCCATATCTTGTTTGATCACTTCCTCCTAATACTTCTTCGGTTTACCTCTACTCCTCCGTGTATCCCCTAAATCTAACCTCTCGCACCTCCTAACAGGAGCGTCGGTACTTCTTCTCTGCACATGTTCAAACCATCGCAGTCTCACTTCCCTCATCTTGTCAGCCACAGGGGCCACCTGTAACTTCTCCCGAATGGTTTCATTCCTAATCTTATCACTCCTGGTATATCCACACATCCATCTCAACATCCTCATCTTCGCAACCTGCATCTTCTGAACATGTGAGTTTTTGATTGACCAACACTCCGTCTCATACAATAGAGATGGTCTAACCACCATTCTGTAAAACTTACCTTTAAGTTTATGTGATGCGATAGGTGGGCAAGCCTCCATTTCGTCCATGCTACCCAATACGATGTGTGACATCATCATCGATATCGCCACTACTCTGGATGATGGACCAAGATATTTAAAGTTTTCTCTCTTGGGAATAGGTTGAGTGACAAGTCTTACATCACTGTCTGCTTCATCCCTCTCGATACTGAATTTGCACTCTAAGTATTCTATTTTGGTCCTGCTTAATTTGAACCCTTTAGATTACAAAGCATGTCTCCAAACCTCCAATCTATCATTAACTTTAGCCCCAGTCTCATCAATCAGAACTATGTCATCCGCAAATAACATACACCATGGAACCTCCTCTTGAATAGATTGTGTCAGCTCATCCATCACTAAGGCAAAAAGAAAAGGGCTCAACACAGATCCTTGATGAAGTCCCATCTCAATAGGAAAATACTCTGAGTCTCCTCCCACCATTCTTTCCCGAGTTTTGGCTCCGTCATACATGTCCTTAATCACTCTACTATACACCATTGGAACACCTTTCACCTCTAGACACCTCCATGGGACATCCCTTGGGACTTTGTCATACGCCTTCTCGAGATCAATGAACACCATATGAAGGTCCTTCTTTCTTTCCCTATATTTCTCCACTAATCTCCGAACAAGATGAATTGCTTCAATAGTTGATCGCCTCGGCATGAATTCAAATTGATTCTCTGAAATAGACACTCCTTTTCTCACCCTCATCTCCACGACTCTCTCCCAGACCTTCATCATGTGGCTTAACAACTTGATACCCCTGTAATTGTTACAGTTTTGAATATTGCCCTTGTTCTTCTACAGTGGAACCATTGTATTCCTCCATTCATCGGGCATCTTGACAGTTTTCATGATAAGGTTGAACTGTCTAGTCAACCACTCTATACCATCCTTGAGCATACCCTTCCAGAAATCTACCGGAATCTCATCGGGTTCGAGCGCCCTCCCTCTCTTCATCCTACTAATAGCACGTCTAACCTCCTCGACTCTGAAACGCCTGCAGTAACCAAAATCTTGATGACTATCAGAGTGTGCCAACCCACCTAACTTAATATCTCTATCCCCTTTTTCGTTTAAGAGTTTATCAAAGTAAATTTGCCACCTTAGCTTTATGGAAGTCTCATCCACCAACACCTTACCATCTTCATCCTTGATGCACTTCACTTGGTTCAAATCACGAGCTTTCCTTTCTCACACTTTTGCTAGCCTATACAATATCTTGTCCCCGCCTTTCTCACTTAACTTCACATATAGGTGCTCAAACGCTGCTGTCTTAGCACTTGTCATCGCCATCTTTGCTTTTGTCTTTGTCCTCTAGATATCCTTAAGCCTTCGCTTTTCATCCTCATCCCTACACTCCAACCACTTCGTATAAGCAATTTTCTTAGCTTTCACTTTGCCTTGAACTTCGTCATTCCACCACCAATCACCCTGACGTCCGCCAAAGGTCCCTTTCGAAACCCCTTGTACCTAGGTAGTTACTTTTCTAATGCAACAAGCAGTAGTGTCTCACATATTGTTCACATCTCCGCTACTACTCCAAGCCTCTACACTAAACTTTTCTTCCATCTCTCGAGACAGGGCAGGAGTCAGGCCTCCCCATCTAATCCTCGGTTGGGCATAAGTAACTTTCTTTTTCTTTTCTCTCTTAATCTCTAAATCCATCACTAGAAGCCTATGCTGAGTGGAAATATTCTCACTCGGAATAACCTTGCAATTCTTACAAAGGCTTCTATCGCCTTTTCGGAGAAGTAGGTAATCAATCTGAGTCTTAACTACCGTACAACGAAAGGTAACCAAGTGATTTTTCCTCTTTGGGAAACATGAGTTAGCAATAACTAACTCAAAGGCTTTGGCAAAATCTAAGAGAGACGTCCCACCTCCATTCCTCCCCAAAACCAAAGCCACCGTGAACATCTTCAAACCCGTAAGAGGTTGCCCTGGTATGCCCATTAAAGTCTCCCCCAATGAAGATTTTTTCTGTATTAGGTATGCCTCTCACAACCTCATCCAAATCATCCCAGAAGCATTTTTTGACTTTCTCATCCAGGCCCGCTTGAGGTGCATAGGTGCTAACTATATGCACTACATGACTACCAACCACAAGCTTTATAGACATCATCCTATCATTACTCCTCCTAATCTCCACCACATAATCCCTAAGGTCTTCATCTACTAGGATACCTACTTCGTTTCTATCCCTAGTACCACCTGAGTACCATAACTTAAACCCATCAACATCTTGAGCTTTGGTACCTACCCATCTGGTATCCTGAACACACGCTATATTAATTTGTCTCCTTTTAAGACTCTTCACTAGCTCTATGGATTTCCTTGTAAGTGATCCTATATTTCACGATCCTACCCTTATCTTAAATAAACCCGTGCCTCTCTTACTACCCCTCTTACTACCCCTACCCCTTAGCTCCGACCCCAACTGATGACATGACCCTAATCCACCATTCGATCCCAACACCACTAGACTAAGCTATAGCGATAAAAAAAATACAATATAGAGAAAACTATACAACCCAACAAACAGGACAAGGATATGCAATCAAACAATCAGGTTCAAAATCAAGACGAATAAACAGGTAAAGGTCAACACAATATGATATGTAAGCTTGCACAATATAGTAAATGATAAATCTAGAAATATACGGTGAAAGTCAATAGAAACAACAAATGCAAATAATGTACAAGGTAGATATGCACCAACAAGAAAGAAACCACACACAAATATGTACTAGGCAAAGATAGGAGGCAAGTAACACGATAAATTTGATTAAAATAAGAAATAACAAGGGAATTGGAAGATATCACCTGGAAGACGTCGCTGGAAAACTATTTTTCGCCGGAAGATTCTGATCAGACTGGCGTCCCTCTTATGTTGTAACAATGGCGAATCTTTGATTGAAGAAGAAGTACCCAAAAACCTCTAATTCTAGATAATCGCTTCAATGTATGAAGTTGAACTCTTTCGGCGGAAAAGTCTCACCAAAGCTAATCAACTTCTTATTGTTTGTGTCAACAATGCTTCTATAGCAATACTCTGCTGTAAAAGAATCAAGAAACAGAGCAATTTCTCTTTCTCTTTATGACACAGTGACGGTGTATTTTCCGGGAAAAACACAAGCACGACTACAGTTTGAGAGAAATCCCAGAAGATAAATGAAATGGAACAGAGAAATCTCTCGGAGAAGAAAAAACTGGAAAATTTTTTTAGACAGATCTGTCTCACCCAAAAACTGCCTTGCCAGAACCCTAGCTCAAAATCTAAAACCTGGTGAGTATGCTCGAAATTAATAGACAAGCCCGAGCGAGAAAGAATCTTGAAAAAGATTTGCCGGAAGAAGCCCTTGATGACAACTTCAAGGAGGGAGAAAAATCGACCTCTTTTAAAATCTTCAACAAAAACAACAAAAACCAGCTTCAACAGCAGTGCAGCAAGGGATCACTGGCGGCCGGAGGAACGGAGGTGAAGAATCAGGGAGAACCTCTTCGATGAGCTCGACGGCGACGATGACTCCGAGAAAAAGGAAAGGAAAGAGTTTATGGAAACTTTCTATAATTAGTTTAAAGTTGTGGAGAAAATTTTACCATTAAAGAAGGTTAAAGTTTGAAACTTTGAAGAAAAATTTCAAGTGGGTCTTGTTGAGTTAGGTTGAATCCGAGCTCAAAAGATATTGAGTTTTGGTATTTAGCTCGAAGGAACACTACTCTTGAAATTTGAGGTGATTTCGTGAAGATTTGAAGAAGTTGAAAATTTGGGAGTTCTCGGTGTTCTTTGTGTGTTATTGAAGAAAAGGAGTAAAAATGTACATTTGATCCAAAATTCTAATTTAAAAGTGTTAAAAGTCGTTTGAGTTGTTTTGTCAAATCGGAGTTAAAAAATAATGGCATAGATGAACCTAACAGTAATGGCATAGATGAGCCAAACTTGTGACGGATGGCATAAATAAGCCTTTTCTCAAAGTTCGATGACATATTTGAGCCTTTTCCCAATATTTAAAGGTTTTTGAGATTATTGATAAAAGATGGAATGATCAACGTCACCAACCTTTACATGCAGCTGGGAATATTTTGAACCCACCACTTTTATCTTATGATAATAATGAGAAGAATTTACTGGATAAAGAAGTGTGAAAGGGATTCCATAAATGTGTTGGTAAGTTGATCGCCGATGAAGATGTCCAAGATTCAATAGCAGATGAGATTAGCACTTATAGGAGTGCTGGACTTTTTGGATTACAAACGGCTATTAGACAGAACGAAGAAGCCACCAGGTGACCAAGTGTTTTTATGTTTCTGTGTAGCTTTAGCTTTCAAATTATTTCGTTATACTTGCTAAGTTTTGAGTTGTTCTACATGAATAGTTGAATGGTGGAGGTTGTATGGCTTAGAAACTCCAGAATTACAAAAGTTCGTCATCAAAGTTCTAAGTCTAACTTGTAGCTCATCGTGGTGTGAAAGAAATTGGGGTGTGAGATAACTAAATTATATTTTAATTATCTTAGCTCTTACTAATTACTTGCCACAATTTATTTGCAGCTACATACCAAGAAAAGGAATAGACTAACCCTAAAGCAACTCAAATCCTCAATGACCTGGTGTTCATAAAATACAATAGAACATTGAGGCGTCGTTACAATGCTCGAAATGTGATTGATCCAATTCTTTTGGACATTATTGATGATGCCAATGAATGGCTAATTGGAGTTGAGAATATTGAAGAATTCAGTGTTCTGGAAAGCAAGTACTTCATCGCTTAAAGTGATCAAGTGAAGCGATGCGAGCCAGTTGCGCTTCGCAGACAAGAAGCAATGAAGGTGAAGAGAAGCGGTCGCTTCAAAGGCTGAAGCAATGAAGCACTGAAGTGAGGTGAAGCGCAAGAAGCGATGCTTAATTGTTTTTAAGTCTTAAAAGTCGATTAAAGGTGAAAAAAAAGAGCCGCACCTTTTATTTCAAGAGACTCAGTTTAGTTTGACTCCTGGTATCCTTCTCCTATAGGGTTTTCACGCATTCTTCTGCTCCTTCGGGTAATTTCTCTTTCTGTCTTCTTCTTCTTCTTCTGTTTCTTCTTCTTGTTTCTTCATCTTTTTTCTCCTGCTTCTCCATGGACCTAGTTTTTTTTTCTACTCTTTTTTGCTCTATTTTCTGCGTTGATTTCTTCTTTTCTTCTTCTTCTTTTTTTCTTCCTGCTCTGTTTTGCTACACTATTTTATAACAGTGAATCAATGATTAACTGATTATATTGCTACAGTGATTTTTTATTAAAAATTGGACTTCCTGTTGATTTTTTTCTTAACAGTGAGTCAATGATTAATATATATTGCTACAGTGATTAGAAAATAATGCTGATTCTTTTTCTTAAATCTTGACAGCGATAAAAAAATGAGTAATCCACCCTGTAAATATGGGAAAAAAGTTAGTGAGACCGATCATTCCACAATGATATGTGTGTTTTGTAACAAGCAATCTAAAAGCGGAATCTTTTGTCACAAGGAACATCTTATCGGTACTTCTAAGAATGTCGTACAGTGTTCAAAATGGCCGTATAGGCGTATACCGGGAGGGAAGAAATAAAAAGATACATTGAGGGAAAAAAGGATCGAAAACATCAAATATTACATCAACAGGATGTGACTAATCTTGATGATGATGATGATGAAGAAATGGAGGAAGGTGAAGCTGTTTATATGTCACTTCCTACAAAATCACGAAACGAGCAACAAATGCAACAAACTCTTCAAGTTGTGGATCAACTAGATTGTTATTTTCCACAAAAGCCAGGAGATAATGCAGGGAAAATGGTAAAAAAAGTTTGCCAAGAGAATTTAAGGGAACCTGCAGTTGCAGCCTTTTCACGATGGGTGTACGATGCAGGGCTCCCCTTCGACTATGTCAATTATACCGACACTTTTGGAGCATTCATTGAGGCCACAGGCCAATGTGGTCCAGGAATGAAGCCTCCCGCTTATCATGAAGTTAGTGTCAGCTGTCTAACCAAGGAAGTGGAAGTGCCGCAAAAAATTGTGGAAGAGCATATAGTAGAATGGAACAAGTTTGCATGTTCCATTATGATGGATAAGTGGACGGCAAGAATAGGAAAAATGATCATCAATGTGTTGGTGAATTCTCCAAAAAGAAGCTTATTTCTTGAAACCATTGATGTGAGTGACTCGTCTACTGATTCAATCAAAATGTTCTCCTTATTTTAGAAAACAATAGAGAAGATTGGAGCAGAAAATGTTGTTCAAGTTGTTACAGATAATGCAGCTGAAAAATGTTTAAGCGGGCAATATATTGAAGGGAGTGTGCCCGGACATATATTGGACTCCATGTGCAGCTCATTGCATAAATTTGATCTTTGGGGACATTTTCGAGGAAAGACCCTTCATAGGTGTTTTCACTAAGGCAGTTAGGGTACATTCCTACATTGTTCAAAGGCCTGTATTATTGAATATGATGAGGAGATTCACAAAACAAAAAAAATGGTGAAACCTAGCAAGACTAGATTTGCTACTGTTTTCTTGACCTTGCATAGCATGCACACACAAAAGGCTAATTTAAGAAGCTTGTTTGTTTCAGAAGAATGAACACTAGTAAATTTGCAAACGAAGTGACAGGAAAAGAAGTTGCACGCATACTTATACCTTTTGCTGTGGGGGGGGGGGGGGGGGAGTCCTTAAAGAAAATATGAGGGAAACAAATGGATAACTACAGATGTTACTACACCTTATGGGGTGAGCTTGGGCAGATCCATCAGAAACTTTTGGAGTGAACTTAGAACCAATACTAAGATCAAAGTGCTAAATGGGGAAAAAAATTATCTTCTGGAAGGGTGATTGGCAAACTGATAATACCTTTTGTCAGATATATACACCGTGTTCCACACCAGCAAATGACTATAGCAGAATTGTGGACAACTCAAGGGTGGAGCTTTAATTTCAGAAGTCAGTTAAATGATTGGTAAATACAAAGTGGGGCTCAATTCTGTAGCAATATTGAACAATTCAGTGGGCTTCAAATAGGAGAAGATACTTTATGGTGGTTGGGCAGTAACAATGGTTCCTTCAAGGTTTGTGCAGCTTACAGAATGATGAACCACTCTAATCAACAACTAAACTACTGTCCTTGGAAGCTCATTTGGAAAACTAAAATACCATTCCAAGTAGCTTGTTTGTTATGGGCTTTGTCCAAGGAAATATACCTTGCACACAGGACAATTTGGAAGGATAGGAACTCTAGATGTTATGAAAATGCAGAGAATAGTATGCAGAAGAGCAAGCTAAATTGTATCAGCTGTACTCAAATGATATTGTTTCTATCATTGATGTTTTGGATTCAATATAGTCTTAGGACAGTAGAATTTTGGAGTTCTTTGGTATATATATACATTTTGCTCATGGTGATATATAGATACACTTACCAGTTTTAAAAAAAATAAAACAAGGTACAGATTCCTTCAACAGGTTTGCTTTATATTTGAGTATATGAGACGAACGGAGTATGGGATTGTTTGAAATAAGGGAGTGATGTAGAAAGCTTGAAGAGTTTTTTTTTTCATTTGACTTCTATTTTTAGTGTAAGGAGTTTTATGGATAGTTGTCGAAGTTGGTCGAAAAATGTGTGGCTCAAGCATAGTCACATGCCAATCTTATATTTTGACGACTTGGTGTTTATTAATATGACTTCTCGAGTTCTTGAAAAAAGTTCTTTTTTACTTATCCAAAAGAGAAAATGTTACTCCCTCTGTCCCATTTTATGTGGCACACTTTCCTTTTTGGTTCGTCCCAAAAAGAATGTTACCTTTACTCTGATTGGAAACAATTTAACTTTAAGATTTCCCTTTTACCCTTAATGAAATGATTCTTAGCCACACAAGTATCTAAAATTATTTTAGACCATAAGTTTTAAAAGTCTTCCTTTTTTTCTTAAACACTGTGTCAAGTCACAGGGTGCCACATAGAATGGGACAAAAAGAGTATGTAGCTAGGTTTCGTTTGTCCATGGGAATTATTCATTTTTTTCACTTTATTTGAGAATCAACGTTTGGAAATAAAAATTTCAAATACAGAATTTGGAGAGCATCCAAAACCCTATTTTCATTTTCACTATATTTTCTTTTTTAAAATCTTACCCTAAATTTTTATTTTTATAAAAATGACCTCATTTTTTATTTTGCCAAATATTGTTTGCAAAAAAAATATAATTAAATACAACTCCATCTTCTTCTCCAATTGCAAAAATTCCAAAGAAAGTGAATATTTGTTAGAGTATGTAGTAGCCTGTATATGAGATTTAATTTATGACATTGTATCAATAGGGGTGGGCGTTCGGTTCTTCGGTGTTGTTAAAATTCGGTTCGGTTTTTCGGTGTTCGGTTTTTTAAAAATGAGCACCATACTGAGCACCAAACTAGATCGGTTCGGTTCGGTTTTTTCAACTTTGGTTCGGTTTATTTCGGTATTTTAAAAAAGGTTTTTCGGTATAAATTAAAAAAAAAAACGATTAAACAAATAATGGTGAGCAATTTCCAGGCCAGCAGCTCGCAGTTCCAATTTGCATATATTTTGAATGCAATTTGCAGTTTTGCACTGCAATTTCCAGGCCAGCAGCTCAAGTTTCAACTGCACTTTGCAGTTTTGCACTGCACTTTGCAGTTTGCATTGTGCAGTTTGCAAATTTGCACTGTGCAGTTTACTGCAGTTTGCACTCCAATTGACAAATTACAAGAATTTAATAAATAGCAAATTGCATTCAAAATATATTCAAATGTCTCCAAATCTTTTCATAATACGTTCAAATGTTTCCAAGTATTTCAAAACACAAGTCATCAAATTTAAAACACCACAAAATATGAAAATATTAGACACGATCACAACACCCTTCTTCATTGTTTTGAAGTCTTGAATACCACAAAATATTTCCAATTAAATGAACAAGATATGGTTGAACACTTGAACTTGAAATCTTGAATGAACCTAATTAAAAAGATTAAACCAAAAGGTAGAAACTTAGAAGTTAGAATTTAATTTTCAAGAACAAAAAGATATCTCATATCAAACAAATAATGTATTGAAACTCACCATTATTAGGCATTAGAACACTAGTAGCAAAATAGCAAATTGCTTTCATACATCAACAATGCAAGAATCCCTTCCATTGTTTGCCATTTCTAAAGATTATTTATACAAATGTCAAGCAACATAAATAAGTAGATTATTAAAAGATACACAAAAAAAAGAAAAGAAAAGAAAACTTATCAAGTTCAAGTTTTTCAAGATACTCCAAACTTTCTTCCATACAAATAGAATTTGTTTCTTTTCTAAGCCAATCTTGAACACAAACAAGAGATTGCACACATTTAGGAGTTAAAGAACTTCTAAATCGATCAAGAATATGGCCACCGGTACTAAATGCACATTCCGATGCCACACTCGAAACAAGAATAGCCAACACATCACGAGCTAACTCTAAAAGAATAGGAAATCTTGGAGCATTAACTTTCCACCAACTTAAGACATCAAAATCATCATGTTTAGGCTCTTGATCTTCTTGAAGGTATCTCTCTAACTCTGACTTAGCACCCCCACTTCCACAATCATCCATTTGTTTCTTCAAGTGAAGCTTAGTTCTTAAAGCTTTTGTTCTCATGCTTTGAGACCCAAAACTAGATGTATCAGATGCATTCGATGAAGTAGATCTAGGTAGAGATGATTGATGTTGAGTTCCTTTTGAATATTTTCTTAAATACTCTTCAAACAAAACTTTCATATAATCATGCACTCCTTTATCTACTTTCTTTCCTATTTCCTCCCCAAATAGTTCTTCAAGTCCAAAGCTAACATATACAAACTTATTGCGAGGATCTAACACAGAAGCAATATAAATCAAGTGATAATGTTTTCTTCATCCAAAAAAAAAAAATCAAGTGATAATGTTTTGCCACATTCTATCTTTTGGACTTCACAACACTTTACAAAGTTTCTTGTTCTTGTCGGAGATGATCTAACATACTTCACCATTTGCCTAACCCGTTTGACAGAAATATCAATTTTCTTCAAACCTTCTTGCACAATTAGGTTAAGTATGTGAGCCATACATCTCACATGAAGATGTTTACCACCCATCATATTAGTTCCCCACATATCTAACTGCTTAGACAATTGTGTAATTGTAACACTAGTTGAAGAAACATTGTCAATGGTAACACAAAACACATTGTCCAAGTTCCATTCAAGCAAGCAATTACCAATAGCCTTTGCCATTTGCTCACCTTCATGACTAAAGATAAGGCAAAAATTTAGTATTCTCTTATGCAATACCCAATTTTTGTCAATAAAGTGAGCAGTCAAACACATATAATTAATTCTTTGCATTGATGTCCATGTGTCAATGGTGAGGCAAATCTTTGGTTGTACTTCTCTAAAAGATTTCTTTAGATCACATCTTAGTTCACTGTAAAGATCATATCTCTTGTTATTGTCCTACGGGAAGGAATTTGAAATAGAGGTTGAGCTTGATTCATAAATTTTTTAAAACCTTCCTTCTCCACAAAGCTAAAAGGTAATTCATCCACAATTATCATCTCAACTAAAACCCTCCTAACTACTTTTTGTTCAAATTTCCAAAGTTGTGCATCCGTAGATGAAAATTTTAACTTATGTTGAGAATCATTTTCAATCATAGGCTTATAAACGACGCACCTTCCTAAATGTTGATTCAATCCAGTTGTACCATTACCGGAAGTATAAGCCAAAATTTTACGACAATACCTGCACCTCGCTTTATTACCATCACACTTATCAAAATGAGTCCAAACTTTGGATCTTGATGCTATTTCTTTTCTTTTCCTTGTAGGTTGGTTGCCAATGCTATCATTTGTAATAGCAAGTAAGCTATCACTTGAATCGACAACACTAGTTTTATTTTTATCTGCCATCTACAAAATAATATTAAATAGTAATTAGTGAAATTATTTTGCTTTCACTAAAAAAACAAAGTAATTTTTTTACTGGAACTGAAGTACTGAACTGTTCTGCTCAGTGTTCACAAAGAAACAAAGTAACAGACTAACAGTAACTCAGTAAGTCACAAACTGGAACAAAGTTCACAATTAATATGTGAGAATTGAGAAACAGAAAAAGTGAAACAAAGTATGAACGTAATACATGTTTAGTTGTTCACAAATCAGTAAATCACAAAGGCATAAACTGAAAAATGAAGTAACCTGCTACAATGTCGTCGTCGTCAAGAGTCAAGACAGAGATGAGAGAGTGAAAGAGATTGATCGTCGACCATCGTGGCGCCGTCGACTCGTCGTCCCTGAGGGCTGAGAGAGACAGAGGCAGCAACTGCTGAGTGGTCGTTGACTCGTTGTCATCTCGTCGACAGTCGGCTTGTCGTCAAAGCCTTCAATCTTCACTTTCAGTTTCAGCCGACAACCGCTAGCCGGCTACAAACAAGTGATGAACAGATGAAGTGAACTTTGAAAATTGAAAGTGAAAACTGAAACGTGCGGTACTGCAGTCTGTGGTAAATCCTTGAAGCCCTTTTGGGCTTGGATTAAAAATTAGGGACCCAAAAATTAAAATATTTGGGTAATTGGGTTGGGCTTGGATTAAAATTTAAAATTTAAAATTTAGAAGTATATATTAAATTATTAGTAATAACAGAACTTCGATTTTCGGTGCACCGCGGTTTTGGGACCCTTATACCGAGAACCGAACCGAAGAACCGAAGTTTCTGAAAAAAAGAACTGAAATTAAACCGAAAAACCGACAGCGAAAAACCGAATTAGTTTGATTCGGTTCGATTTTTCGGTTCTTTTGCCCACCCCTAATTGTATGTAACTATTTGTTATGAAATATTACTCTTTATACCAAATTTAATTGTATGTTTAAAGATAAATTAGTCAAGCTTGGTGAATGGTGATTTTGTTAGTTTTAGAAATTGGAGGATAGGATGTGGATGTCTCCGCACCAATCTGCAGGACTTTACTAGGCATTAGCTCTATACAAGTGAGATCGGTGAACCTAAGGCTCGGATACCAACTTGTTGCGGCCTGATTTCTCTAGTTATGATGTCATCTACTATAACCCGTTAGTAGATAAGTCGGCCCATAATCCAGAACAAGTAATGGATTTAAAGACAGAAACTAAGCGGAAGTAACGTATTAAAAGTAATACAAGATTGAAGATACATTGAAATCAACCCAAAATATATATAACAAAGATTCCCTCCCAGTATTTAGAATTCACAAGTACAGAGCTACTATTAAAAGAGTACAAGTCCCAAAAGTGGATCCAAAATATATATGCATAATAAAAGATAGGTTTTTCTCAGAAACAAAAGATGAGTCATAAAATACTAAAGGAGATGAGAGATGATCCAAGACGCTATGTGCTACCCTCGCCTTCGAGTCAGACTGCTGCAGGCTCGATGTCGATGCTGGTAGCTAGTGCTCGAACCTACATCATAAAAACAACAGATGCAGACTGTGGTATGAGTACCAAAATAACCGGTACCTAGCAGACATCATAGGCCGACTGAGCAGGAAAAATGAAAGTAATATGAGATGTTAGAATCAAACACAGACAGAGGTCAAGAACAGTGAATAAGAATGCAATGCACACAAGTGCATTAAGAACAAACAAGAATTAAGTAAATCTAGCTAGGCCTCTATAAGCTCAGAAGGTACACATATGTGCAATTTAAGTAAAAATCTGAACGGACCCCTATAAGCCTGATAGGTACATAGAAGAATTTGAAACCACAATGAGGATCTGAGGAACTTCTAGTACTATCGTAACATTTTATGGATTGATAAAATTGGAGCCAAGGACTCTAACCAAGGCGAAGAATGTGCCAAGGACTCTAACCAAGGCGAAGAGATGTGCCAAGGACTCTAACCAAGGCAAAAGATACGCCAAAGACTCTAACCAAGGCAAAAGGTACGCCAAGGACTCTAACCAAGGCAACAGATAGGTCAAGGACTCTAACCAAGGCAAAAGATAGGCTAAGGACTCTAACCAAGGCCATGAACTAGAGCAGGGACTTTAACTGAACCCGAAGGAGTGAGTTAGGAACTTGAACCGGGGCCGAAAGAAAACTGGGTCAGATTATAAATTAAGAGCCAACTGAATATCCAGGGTGGACCCGCACCAAGTGCAATCAATAAATCACTCTAACGTTGAACCAAATCCAACCCACGACGATGAACAACCTTCGAATTAGTAGCAAAGAACAAGGGAGACGAGAATTATGGATAAAAGGGTAGTCAATACTAAGTTATTGTCTTGCTAAGACTCAGATTATGAGACGAAGTCTGCTACATCAGTCTATAGGAAGCTATGTTGTTTGATATGACGTTAAAGCAAAACTAAGGCGCATCTGCTCCAAAAACGCAAGTCTATGGAAAGCACTAGTCTAAGGCCAAACATGCTTAAATCAAGTAAATAAATGAAGTACTATACAAGCCACAAGGTATGGATGATCAACAAAATAAATTAAGATACCAATACTGCCCGAAATACCCGGTAAATGGACTAAGACATGGATTCTAATAAATTTAATATGATCAACTAGCTACCCACCCTAAATTCATGCAAATCAACATACATTTATATAATCAATCTCAGTCTAAGGAATGGGAATGCCTACCTAAATGCAGACCGCAGTGCTCCATATCACGATGCCAGTGTTTCCCCCTTTTGAATGGCCTCTGCACGCTGCCACGCTATAAAAAATAGAATTACAACGTTAATACGATCGTTTAGACACTAAGAACACAAAAACCAACACAAAATCTAAATGAATGACCATATGACCGAACTGTTGGTGCCAGCCATCATAAATGACTTGGGGTCGCTATGGGAATGCTCTAAACGACAAAAAGAGGGTATCAACACAGAAATGACCGAGGGTCATTACAATTTGCATCTCAGCCCCTTTTTCTGCCAGCTTTGTAAAAGTTTCAGTGCAACTCTAGGCATTGTCCATTTTAGGCCCAGTATGTTTTAAAAGAAAAAACATATCTCACAATTGTGCAATAGTTTTGCAATACAGGAATAGATGGTTTGTGTAATCTGGGTGTTCTTCGCAATGGATGCAATTTTGCCTAGTAACCTAGTGAAGAACTAAACTTCAAAAGGAGCAAAACTTTTCCAATTATTTTTCAAGGCCAAACTGATGTCGCATTCTGTGAATTCAATAAGTGTGTGTAGCAATTAGCATGATTTGACTGTAAAGATGCCATTTTTCTTGCCCTTCCAACAAATGGTATCTCTCTTGTCTTAACTTATGGAATGAATTCTAGTAGTTGAAGTAAGAAGCAAGTCCTCTCTAATTCTTAGTCATTGCAATTCCTCCCGAAAACAATATTCCCAGCCATGATTAGAGTAATGTTGATACGGAAGCACTCTGGTTGACAGCCAGCATAGAAAGAACAGGTAAGTCCTACCGGCGAGGATGTGTCACAATCAAATGTCATGCCAAAAGCTTATCTTCCCACAATCACCAACTTTGAAGTATGTTTTGCCACTGAAGTCATTCCAGAATGTCCTGATGCCTTTATTATTCATTGGTTTCACATCCTATTTGGTTTCAATGACCTTTCTTGCATCTTCCTCGTGTGAATCTCCCAACCCATTTGTTCAAGAGATTGACATTGTCTGTTTTAAGTCCCTTACCCCAAGCCTACCAGAAATTTTTGTCTTCCAAGACTGATCTCCACTTGACTAGATTGAAGATTTGTTTTCTCTGTTTCCTTGCCGAACAATATCTAGAGTTTTTGTCGATTCTTTTTTTCACTGAAGTAGGTGTAGGAAATATGGACATAATGTAGGTAGGAAGTGAATCCATTACACTATTTATAAAAACTCAACTTCCCTCTTGTAGAGAGATTCTTTTCCATCTGATAACCTTCTTTTACATTTTTTGAATAATGCATTGCATATGGAGATGAATTGTGTTTTATCGTTTATGTCCCAATGATAGTCCCAAATATGTGGAAGGTAGTGACCCAATGTTACACCACAGAATATTAGCCAACTGTTGAACGTTCTGGACTAAATTTACAGGCAATAGCCAGTTTTTTTGCAAGTTTATATGAAGGGCTATGACAGCCTCAAACGCCTGAGGTATAGTTTATGTTCAAGTTGGATCACACAAGATTAAAATGTCATTCACATAAAGACTGTTGAGACGGCGAGCCTTTCCTGGTATCTAGTCTATGCTGAGAAACCTCTAATCCAACTCTGTTCCGTTGCAAATTGAATCATGGGGCTTACACCTACTTCTATACTTATTAAAGGGAAAGGAGAAAGAGGATTACCTTACCTTATAGCCCTGTGTGTCTGAAAGAAAATCCCTTGCAGAACCATTTATCACCCTGATATCCTGACCTTTATGAATGCCATTTGAGAGTTGCCAACAAATTTATCAATGACTTTCTTCCATTTTTCCTACAGTAGCTTGGATACAATCTTCTAAAAGCTACCTATCAAACTAATAGGTATATGTTCTCTTTACTTCTTCGGGTCACCGCTAAAAGCATTTTCCAAATTGGTATGTCTAATAAAAATGGTGTATTACCTTCATCAAGTGTGTTCTGATCACATTCTAGCAATTTTTTGTAGAATCCAGCGTGAAATCTTCTGAACCTAATATTTTCATCACTTTTGTACTGCTCAATGACTCCTAAAACTTTCCTCCTGAAATTTCCTTTGCAACCATTCATTCCCTCTGGAAAGTTGTTAACCAAAAATGCCTATGACTTGTATTGTTCTGTCTTTGAGTATAAATTTTCAAAAAAACTTAGGAATTCACCATGGACAGTTTGCTTGTCTTAAACTACTTCCCTATTCACCGTAAGCTATTAATAAAATTATGGCCCCTGGGTACATTCGGCTATTTTGTGGAAAAGAACTAGTGTTTTGTCTCATTCATGAACCAGGTACATCTAGATGTTTGCCTCAACGAAATCTCGTTTTCTTTGAAATAATCTTCTCATGACCCCAATTCTGACACCTAGGTCATGGCAAGGCACCCAACAAGCCACTACCCTTGCAAAGTTGTGACAAAATGCTCACAAACCATAATCCTTGCCAGGAAAACCCTCTATGCCAATGCTAATAACGGTAAAATAAATAAAACAAAAGAGATACTTCAATAGTTTGATATAATATAAATGTGGAAACGAAGACTATGAGATATAGTCGATAACCCATAATACTCAAATTAAAGACTTAAGTCATGGAGCTACTAATATCTGAGTACAAGGTACAAGATGTAGCAAGATGACAAAAACAACAACATACCCAGTAAAATCCCACAAGTGGGGTCTGGGGAGGGTAAAATGTACGCAGACCTTACCACTACCTCATAAAGAAAGAGAGGTTGTTTTCGGAAGACCCTCAACTCAAATATATCTGCCACAGGATGTAGCAAGAAAGTAAGGATAATATTGAATAATAAATGATGATTGAAAAGGGCTTCCACGGACTAGTGGCAACTCACCTCTGCTGGATATGTTTGCAATAGAATGAATATCACGGGTCGACCACTGGACCACCCTCAACAAACCCTATGCAAAAATAACAAGTGCGAGGCAAGAGACCCAACAAGTTTATTGACCCGCTCCCTCAGCTCACCCCTAAGACAAGACTTGGGATAACTACGGGTAGTGCATAAATAGAAATCAAGGCATAGCATGTATAAAATCATATACAAGTATGCAAGTAAGAATAGAGATTGTGAACATAAATCACACGGCATAATCATGATCTTACTTAATGCTACAAATTACTAAAGCTGGTAGAACTGCTAATGAATCGCTATGAGACATAGGTTGCCTCTCTGACCCACTTGATGACGGTGCATCAACCACATGCCTTACCTATCTTCGATGTGTCAGTGCATGTCTTCCTTGCTTAGAGGTGTGCATCAACCAAACGTCTTACTCGGTACTGCTCAATCTACTAGCTAGCCTTGTGATATCACCGTGCCCAATTTGTGTGTGATACTGTGTGATAATGTTTGCTAAAGCAACTAACAAACATCACATGGAGTTTATTAATTGCTAAAAGAATCAACAGTTCAGATACATATGCTAGAACCCTCACGGTTAGGGGTGTCAAAATTAGCATATATGTAGATTACCCACCCAATATTTTATGGGTTGGGATCAAGATAATTTGAATTGGGTCAATCCCAACTTATTCGAGCCTTAACCCATTTTAAAATGTTCTTCATTTGAGCTCAATTAATCTCCAATTTCAACCCGTTTTTTAAGTCTCTTTATTTGCATTGATGTAATTATATTCTCATATTTAAGGTATGAATATCTTTTAGGATTTATCTACCATTTGTAACTTCTTTTTTTTTTTTAAATTTTCATGAGTTGAAAAATTGTGGTTATACAAAGTAAATAATAACATGCTAAAATTATTGAAATTAAGTGGGTCAAATGGGGCGGCTCATGATCCAACCCGATTTTTTGCCAATTTGAGCCTAGGCTGGTCATGACCCAATCCAATTTCTTACTTAACCTAGTTTAATATCCAAAATTTCAACCCAACCCGTTCATTTGACACCCCTACTCATGCTCTATGCTTTTTTACTTCAGAATTGACCAACCTAGCTCATGTTCTCCCACACATGAACTAGATAGGTTAAATTATGCATAAGTAACACATATCTTGTTTCTAATGAAAAGCAAGTGAACTAAGAGTTAAAGTCTCACTTACCTGGAATACCACAACTTTACTTCATTTGAATTGCCCAAATCCACCCAACTGAACTTCGATGACCTCAATCTATTCAAAAACATGAATGACGGGTCCAAATTAGTCTTGGAGAACTGATCTCATAATTTTGGGATGTCTTTTGGTCAAACTCAACTCTTAGTCAACTCAAACTTACCCCTTGGATTAATGTGTCAAAGTTCAAAATAAATTACATGGATGTGTTACCCATTAGGCAAAGAATCCAAATATGTATCAATATCCAATTTTGACAATGAAATTGTCATTGGGAACATAGGCATCGTTTAATAGCTGGTTAGAGTAATGCAGCTGTTAGTACTATAGAGATTAGTTATGACTGAATGTATGTATTATTTTATGCAAGGATTAGTTGTACATGTATTAGTTATTCCACCTTCTATCCTGCATAAAATAATACATAGATTCCCTCATATCTTATACAGGTATTAGTTATGTTGGTTTATAAATTGTCAACCAAACATTATACTAATTTTTAGGGCTAGTTTCAAATCTATACGATAAAGTAATTAGTTTATAATAAATATAGCCATGTCTTATATACATAGTCAAAAGTCATAGAAAATATACATTGACTATACAATGTAGCTTGCCAAAAAGTTGTAGAAAATACATTCACCACACTATATAGCGTACCTATACATTATGATACACTCAAAATGTTGACTATAACTTAACTATACATGAAGTATACACTGACTATTCAATCTTGATAAACTCAAAATCACCTCTAAATAGTTCCATATTTTAGATATTAAATTCTTTCGATGTATTGAGTCTTTGATATAAAATTTGCTTGAAATGATTCACGTTTGCGGTACGTTGAATTTAAGAGGAAAAAAGGAAGGACGAAGAAGGAGGACTACGGATGATGAAGATGTAGAAGTAGAAAGAGGGCAAAGAAGTGCAGAAGCAACATGGAGGACGAAGAAGAAGCAAAGGTCACTACATGGCCATTTCTTTTTGGGGAAAAAAAGGTCGAATGACCGTTTTCGATAATATAGGGTTAATTTTTGAAGTGGGTTATTTTTTGTGTAAGAAATTTAACTCAAGGAAGATTTTGTTTAATTTGTCTTAATATTAAACATGGATAACTCATTTCCTATCTACTACCAAACATCGTATAAGTTATATGGAAATTAATATATGGATGACTTGTTTTTTAATCTTGCTACCAAACGACCCTTTAGGGTTAAAACCATCCTGGAACACATGACTCCTAAGTTTCAATCTCAGAATTCATGGTTAATTGTATAAATAACTCAAATAAGGTTTTGAACTTGTTACCTCAAAGTTCCCGGATGATCCCGCATAAAAAGGGTGTAATCCCCGAGCTTCAATTATTGAAATTAGTAAACATAAATGTCTAGGTGTCTAGATTCACATGTCTTTTAGTTATTCTCGGTGCATGATCATTTGTATACGGTAGGTGACTTTTGTGGTATCAATGTGGTGAGATTCAAGTGTGTGTGACAACACTTAATAGGTGGGAGTCTAGAGGATTATTCATATATAAGCCCTCTTTGTAATAATATTATGTAGAAGCGGAGGGAGTTTTTATAATGATATGAAATGAGTTTAATGAATATCTCCCTATTCCATCCTTTTTGTGTACTATGATATTATCAAGGGCCCGCCTAACATTCCAACAAGTGGTATCAGGGCATTGGTTTGATCCTGAAAGATATGAAGACGGAAATTTGGCAATCTCCATTGCGGATTTTCTTTGGGTTTGAGGATCTTTGGAGAACAGTAGAGGCCAACTATTTGCAAAAGAAGAGTGAATCCTCTGCTTTTGTTAAGAAAAGAACAACTCGGTAAGGAGGTGAAGTCTTGAAGGACTTCACAAGACGGATAAAGAAGACAAGTGAAGTCTTTCATGAGATTGTATTTGCAATAGCCAAAAGTTGAAGAAATTGGAGAATGGATTGCATGCAACTGTTCAGTTTAATCCAATTTTGAAGGAATTGCTGGAAAGTTCCTACAATTTATGAATGAAGAAAGTTAAAACTCATGTCACTAACTTAGTTTTTGTAAGGATTGTGTTTGAAGACAAATTTGGAAGCCGTACACAAAGAAGATGCTGAAAATGAAGCTGTAATTGTCAAGAAAGATTGAAGAATATGAGAAGACATTTAAGTTCGAAAATAATGTTGAAAATAGTAAACAGTGTTTGAGTGTCTAATTTATGTCTTTCGTTATCTAGGTGCATGATCATTTTGTATTATCTAGGTGACTTTTATGGTATCGATGTGGTTAGATTCAAGTGTGTGCGAAGTAGTTAATTGGTGGGACTCTAGAAGACTCTATTAGGTCCTATATAAGCCCCCTTTGCAATGATATTATGTAAGAGGGAAGTTCTTCTGATGATATAAAGGAAGTACACAAATGGAGGTAGTACAGAGACATATATGCCTCTCTCTGTGTTTATAAAGGGAAATCCAACTTTAGTTTTTGCAAACTTTATGTTGGATGTTAATTATTATGTGACCAACTACAATGTCAAACCTCCATTAGTATTAGGATGTTATTTTTGGTTATATTCACAAGCCAAATTTTTCTTTAATTTGCATTTCCAATTCATTGGCCCATATCGTTCTAGGATTGGCATTTGACAAGGGGCATAATTTGTGTCCTGCGAAGTTGGGACTTTTTTTCTGCAAGACAACATGTAATTTGAGGAGTTTTGAAACTTGCAGAGAATATCACATATTTGCTAGGGATGTTATAGTTTAGCATCGGTATGATTTCCTTTTGGGAGAATAAGGGCAAGCTTTTCCACAAGAATTCACTGTCTACTGTATGAAATCTACCAACTCTTATGACTTTGAGACACCTGACTTTGTTTGATAACTTAATGATAACAACTTGACCAATATTGTTGTTGGTTTCTGTAAAAATACTATCTCCAAGATTGACCTTGAAATGGTATCTGTTAGGATATTGTGATATATGAGTGACATGTCTCCTCCTTCCTCACCAAAGACAAAAGGAGAGAAGAGAATTTGACAAGTCTCCTCGTAATGGGTTCCCCTCTCTTATGCAAAGCCCTTAGGAGGGGAGCCTTATGTCCACTGTCTTTAATTTCCATCATTGATAGAAGTACAAAAATATTTTCTTGTTGAGATGGGACTTCATCAAGGATCTGTGTTGAGCTCTTTCTTTTTGCCTTAGTAATGGATGAGCTGACACAGTCTATCCAGGAGGAGGTGACATGGTGTATGCTATTTGCAGATGACATAGTACTAATTGATGAGAATCGGACTAAAGTTAATGATAGACTGGAGGTTTGGAGATATACTTTGAAATCCAAAGGGTTCAAACTGAGCAGGACCAAAACAAAATACTTAGAGTGCAAATTCAGTGTTGCGAGAGATGAAGCAGACATTGAAGTGACACTTGTCACTCAACCTATTCCCAAGAGAGAAAACTTTAAGTATCTTGGGTCTATCATCCAGAGTAGTGGCGATATCGATGATGATGTCACACATCGTATTGGGGCAGCATGGACGAAATGAGGCTTGCCTCTGGAGTATTGTGTGATAAAAAGATACCATCTAAACTTGAAGGCAAGTTTTACAGAATAGTTGTTAGACCGTCTCTGTTATATGAGGTGAAGTGCTAGCTAATTAAAAATTTACATATTCAGAAGATGCAGGTTGCGGAGATGAGGATGTTGAGATTGATGTGTGGACATACCAGGAGTGATAAGATTATGAATAAGACCATCCAGGAGAAGTTAGAGGTGGTCCCTGTTGCTGACAAGATGAGGGAAGTGAGACTGCGATGATTTGGATATGTACAGAGAAGAAGTATTGATGCCCCTGTTAGGAGGTGCGAGTGGTTGGATTTAGGGGTTATACGGAGGGATAGAGGTAGACCAAATAAGTATTGGGGGGAGGTGATCAGACAAAATATGATGAAACTTCATCTCACCGAGGATATGATCTTAGATAGAAAGGAGTGGAGGTCACGTATTAGGGTAGAAGACTAATAAGTTAGTAGGGGTATGTTGATGTATGACCTTGTGATATAGTAGGTTAGTAGGGGTATGTTGATGTATGACCTTGTGATATAGTAGGTTAGTAGGAATAGTCGTGTCTTTATATCCTGTGTTATTATTATCCGTCTTATATTTGTTACTTTATCATATTTACATACTATCATTTGCTTTTCCTTATTAGTCGTTTTCCTTTTTTTTCTTTTCTTTTCCTTTTTTTTCCGTATTAGTATCTTCTGCTTAGGGGGCTTGATTTTTGAGACGAGGGTTTTCCGAAAATAGTCTCTCTATCTCTATGAGATAGTGATAAGGTCTGCGTACATTTTACCCTCCCCACACTCAACTTGTGGGATTCCATTGGGTATGTTGTTATTGATAGAAGTACAAAAATATACAATTGAAGATACCTGAGTTGTTTTCAAAACCTCGTTATTTTATGTTATTTGTCATTACATTGAGTCTGATTCAAAGGTAAGTTTTTGCTGTAGATTCCAGAATGAAATTTCTAATTTTCTGCTACTCAATTATATTAAGGTAATGTTCAAAATGTAATGTTAGTTTCATGCTGCCTAAATTAATTCTTCTTTATCAGGTGGCGAGACAGATCTCTGTTCATATTGAACCTGAACATTTAGTTTTGGATACACCTTTGCACGTGATGGGTGAGTTTGAAGTACCATTGCGGATGCCAAGGTCCATTCCTTTGCCAGAAGGTAAAGTTCAATGGGTTTTGCAAGTCAAAATTAGGGGCAAGTGAAGAGCACTTCCAAGAACATCAATAATACAGAGTAGTTGTTACATTAATTAAATGATCACTCCTTTCGAATGTGATGATGGCCTAAATTTTATCCTTCATTTGTACTTTTTAGCATTTTTCTTGTCGTCTTTTGGCAGAAAAAGAAGCATTTTGCCAGTTATTTAGATTTTTGCACTAAGCTGCCGGAAATTTTAGGTGGATGATATGACATAGTTCGGATTGTTTGTGCGTATCTATTCTCTGCAGGCTACAACTTTGTAGCTCATTTGTGGATTAGTTAGCAAAGTAACTTTGGCTTTCCGCCAAAAATAATTACATTGCTAGTTAAAAATATATAAAATCTACACTAGTAGCTCAATTGGTTGGCTATCTGAACTCTCATCTTGTTGGTAAGGGTTCGATTCCCCACGTTGTAATCCCCTCACCATTTTCCCTACCCCTAATTTTTAAAAAAAATATAAAATCTATACTTGTTATGTATAGGATACATATCAATATGTACATATGTATTAAAAATATATGCTTTTTCCGGCAATATTTTGGTGGACGGCTATGTAGCGTAAAAATACCTTCAACTAATTAATTTAATTTTTAAAGCATGCTAAAAGCATAGGAGTTGTCTGAGTTATCCTCTCTTTACGTAATTTAATTTCTTGCAAATTTTGCTATGCCAAAGTAGACCAGTAGTTGTCTGAGTTATCTTCTCATCTTTGGAACACAATCTATATATTATTAAAAGGAATTTTTATCAAATTACACCACTTATGTTTTTATAATCTCAAAAAATTCCACCCGTTTAAAAAAATTATAGTTATCCCTTATTTTGGTTTTTCTCTGTTACAAATGTGATACATGTCTCTTCTTATTCCTTTCTATCTGACACGCCGTCAATTTTATCAGTAGTATTTTTGGGGACCGTTCTTATGAGTTGTCAATCGTAGGGAATGACTATTCTTAATGGGAAAAATTTATTTTTCTGACCTTTCGTATGATAACTTCCTTTTCCTGCTCTTCTTCATCAGTTTTCTTCAATAATCAATTTTTAGTTTGTTGATTGCTTTCTTCCTTCTTTTTTTTCGCTGGTACATATGGATTTCAATCCATCATTTGGTTTAGGAACTACTCAAACGGAGGAAACTTGTCAAGATGTTCCGTCTGCAGCCGAAGTTCTTCGCAATCTTTCTGAGCATGCAAATTTATTAGGGGAAACTGTTCAATCTGAAGAAATTTTCAAAATTGATGAAGTCGAAATTCTTCGTGAAGATGATGTTGGTACCCATTCAGGAGAAGTTCCACAAACTGAACAAAACCCTAAAAATGTTGAAATCGATCAAAGTTTGGGTGTTCCGAGACGTGATTTTGATAGTGAGGAGGAAGGGTTT
>JBCEWC010003536.1:0-19112 GCA_038996855.1 Solanum aculeatissimum
GAGATATCCGCGCCTCAGCCTGAATGAATTTCTATTCAATTTTGTCATTTTATTTTTTCAACTGTAATTTATTGTATTTGTGGTATATTACACCAACAGAAGTAGTACACAATATATTTCTTGTGAAAAAAGTTTAGTAAAATAATGTATTTCTAATCTTGACAAATAATTAGTACTATGGTTAACAGTGAAAAAAATAATAATAATTAATTTTACCCTTATGAAAAAAGTTTGATAAAATAAAAATACAAAACAATGGCACGTGCACACTATAATCATCAATATATAAATATGTACAACACAATAATAATAAAAACAAACTTCAAAACCAAGCAACTCCACTATCCCAAATCCAAAAATAAAATAAAATAAATAAATAAAAATATTTATAATATTTTTTTAAAAAAAAAAAGATAAAAAAGATTCTGGCGTGCACTAAGCACTTATAATAATCAAAACCCTCATAGATCGAGGTATTTTTAATCCAATAATATTTGTACACGTGTCCACCACTTGTATAAAGACGTGTGGTCATGTGAAGCATTATTGGATGGTGAGAAAGGACTAATTGCAACTCACAAGAATTATAATTATAATATAATTAAACCCATTAGCACACTTTGCCATAACCCTAATTAATACTCTATTAGTTTTTAATTATTTGCTTGCTTTAATAGTGATTAATTTTTTTTTCAAAACAAGTTTATACTAGTACTAGTACTAATGCAAGTAGTAGTACTCATTGACTTGAGCTATATTTTCATATTTTCATATATATATGTTTCTTAATTTTGTCCTTATTTGCAATGCGATACACAACTCAATTTTAGCTTATTGAGAATGTGATTATAAATAAAATTTATGAAAATCGAGGATCAGGCTAGAAAATTAATTAATAGGTAGGAATGACTCAACATACTTTTGTTTATTGAAAATATATATAATCCTAAATAGGAAGGTATATATAGAAGTTGAGGATTAGAATAGAATGTTATATTAGCAGGTAGAAATGACTCAACTTCAACTCACTAAAAATCAGAGGCAAAGCTAAGTAGGGGTTTGTGAGTTCAGATGAACTCAATACTTTTTTTTGTAGACTCTGTATTTGTATTAGAATAATATGCTTCGCGATATCTTTCTCTTCTTTAGAGTCCCCTAACTTCTAATTTTGGTTCTGCCTTTGCTGAAAATATGACCCTAGATAAAAAGATATGAAAGTCAAGGAGTAGAGTGGAATATAATATTATCGTCACACATACTTTTGCGGGGGAAGAGGTAGGTATTATTAATTTGTCAGTCGCATAATCACTTATATATTTTATAATGTTTATTATTATCTGTTATTTTATTTGCTTTGTATTTTGCTATAATTTGCTACCACATGTTTTGCAACCCTACTTCAAAAAAAATTCTTCTGAGTTGAGGGTCTATCGAAAATAACCTATCTACCTCACAGAGATTAAAATAAGATTTGATGATATTCTATTCTTCTCAATTCACTCATAAAATTATCGTGGATATATTGTTGTTGTATGAGTTACACCATTAGTTGTGGAAATATCTTGATTTCATTAATAGGTTAATGTGGAGTTAGTTAATTTTTCAATGAAAATATCTTGACCACATTAACCTTAACTCCAACTTAACTTATTAATCAATACATGATTAGTTGATATATTTTCCTTAACTATAAGATTAGATTTCATTGCTTTGACCAATAAATTATTTTAAGTGATCAATTTGGACATTTAATTTGCCCCTTCTTATAATATCTAACAACTCTGACTCTATATGTCTCATTACCATTTTAATTGGAAAAAAAAACATTTGGAACTTTGTGTGAATAACTAAGGGAATCGCAATTGAAATTACTGATCAATAATGATTCACACGTTATGTCAGACAAAATACTTTTATCATATTGTTTAACCTTAACTGTTTTTTAACTTGGCCTCTCGAGAGATACTCGAGAATGGAAATTTTACTTGAATAAATATATTCTTTCCCATGACATATTTACTCATTACTTTGCTAAAAATAGTTATTCTAAATTATTTATTGTTCTAAAAAAAGCAAGCAAACACTTTTGATTATTCTAGAATGAGGTTAAGAGAGTGAGATAACTTCACAAATACATAATGGCAATTTAATCAATAATTCTTATTACTAATGTTTTCTTTATAGTGTATAAATGAAAGGTCAAACTATAACAAGTAAATAGGACAAATTTAATAGTTTTTCTTGAAAAGAAATGATGGAAAAGTAAAAGAATAAGTATATGAAACAAGAAAATAATATACATAACAAAAGAATGAAAACTCACTTTCTTCCTTTACTTTATTTGCTTCTAGATTTTCTCTTTTCTTATTTACTCTTTCTAATTTTATTTTTTGGAACAACAAATTTGGAGTCGTTATCTTTTGAATGTGTGTAATAGCTTACATATCACACATAAGATGTTAACAATATTAATTAGACAAGCTCAGTATAATGAACTCGATCGAAAAGACATTGATCGAGAAAATCGATTCCTTTCGGTATCCTTAATTGTAGGTTTTACATTTGAATTTTTCTCGAAGATATTCTATCCAATAAGATATATCGATATTTGAATCTTGCTCGGATGAAACGAAAGATAATGTCAATCAATACAAGCACGTTTCAAAACATTTTTCATTATTAAAACAGTCAAAACAATTAGAAAACGCTTTATTTCTAAATGAGAATTTGAATCAAGTAAAGTAAAACACAAAAAATGAACTCTTTTATGTTATTTTCCCTCTTTTTATGTTTGTTTTGGATTACTTTAATTCTTATTTAATCGCTTGTTTGATTTCCTTTTTAGATTGTTTTTGGCTTTTGGTCTTAGTGGTGTTATTTCTTGTTTTGGAGTGAAAAAAGAAAGAAAATAAAGAAAAGGGGACTGCCCCATGTGACATGTATGTTGTTTACATAGCATCTAATGCATAATTATTTGGGGTTTTATCTGGCAAAAGGTCCCACTTTCACACCAAATTATAAGTTGTTTTCCATTAAGACCTAGTCCAATATTTACATTTTCTACTAGTTACTTTTCATATTATTTGTTTAATTTAAAAAAACACAACTTATCAATATGTATCATATTTAAAAAATATTAATAATTAAGTGTACATATTTATATGTGTATTGTACAACAATAACATATCTAATGGAATCCCACAAATAAGGTCTGAGAGGATAGAGTGCACGTGTATTGTGCTAATTAATAATAAGTGTATGTAAAAATTTATTATGTATATGTTGTATTAGTAAGTACAATTTAAAAAAAAAAAATCGTAAGATAAAAGTATATTTAAAGAGGAAACGTATGTTCTTATAAAGTTTGATTAAGATATTAACTAAATAGAATTGTAAAAGTTGTTTTCTTTATTTATATAAGGTAAAATTCTAATTGATTTTAAAATGTTAAATATTATAATTTCTTTTCTAGATAGGACTTTAATGAATTTCAAATTTCTAAATGTTAGGATAAAAATTAAATGATAATTATATGAGAAAAATAGTAAAAAGATTATTTTATCTAAAGCGAAGTTTTTTTAACGAAGGCAAAAAGTTCAAACAACATTTCTAAGACTTTTCACGGTTTTAATATAGTATAGATAGATTTATCTTTTATACTAATATCATTTTTAATACATATATAATTTACTTTTAATAAACAGTGCAGATTTTTTTTTCAATCAAAACATAAGTTTAATATATTTTAAGAACTTATAATACATCTGTATTGCAAGCAAAACTACTTTTATACATAGTGTAATTCATTTATATTACATGCACAATTCATTAATATATAATACAACTTTTTTAATCAAAATAATTATAATACATATATAATTCACGTTTAATACATAATACAGTTATTATAAATGATGAATATTTTTAAAATATAAAATATCTAAATAATAAATAAAAATATATTTAAAAATAGTAAAATGCATTTTTTTTTCAACAAATTAAATGGACAGCCTGAGATGGAACTATCTGTATACTATTTTTAAGTTACAAGTGATTGGACAGATATCTAAAATTAGAAAGTTTTGAAATGCATCAAAATTATAATATATAGTTTTGTTCATTCATATCATTAAGCACTATTACTTGCACATCTTCTCTCTTTTGACACGATTCAAAGGACTTGGTCTATAAAATTGACTAAACAAAGTTAGGTTTTAAATTAAAAATGTTGACATGTTCGGTATGTAAATAAAAAATATATTATTTTAAAATTAATATATAATTTAGATAAATACTATGTAAGATGAAAGTGAGGATGAAACTGCACTGTGTTGGATGGTGAGATGACACAATTAATATGAAACTTGTTCTATGAGAGAAACAATTTTGTAGACATCAAAATTTTATAGAATTCTAGCAGATGAGTCATATTTTAGTTAGGGTTTCTTGGAGGCTACTCTAGTCTATACTCTAGTTATGCCTATATAAAAGGTATTACATTCTCTTGAAAAGACATCTCAAATCCTCGGTATATTTATCAAGAGATCAAAATATGGCTCAAGGAGATCAAAATCATTCTATGTTCGAGAAATACGCCACTAACGACCCTCGAATCATGGAGAAATCTAATGAGAGAAGAATAAAGAGAGTAAAAGATTTGTACCCACATGCTTATCAATAAACTTCTGTTTCTTCATATTTTATTTATGATTGCAATTTATTTTTTCATCACTTTAAAATATATTGCAAACAGATTTTTATGAACTTGTTTTTGCAAAAAAAATATTTTCCAAAAATTTTAATCAATTAAATAGGAGAAAATCGAAAAATATTTTCTCCATGCTGAACACACCCTAAAGCATATATAAAATAAATTTAAAAACATAAATAATTATAAGGTCGAAAACATAGACTATGCTAAGAACTTGTACATATTTAATATAATATGTTGTAAAAAGTATAATAATTCATATATATTATTGACTAGGGGTGGAAATAATTTGAGCAAAACCTAAATATGAAAAATTGAAAACACTCGATTTTTTGTTCGAATATTGGAATTATGGATTAGATTTCTGATTTTGTATATTGGATATTCAAAAATTTGAATTTTTTGTACCTTATGTTTGGTCCTTTGGCCTTAATTACTAAATCAAATATAACGTAGAAATAATGTTTACTGACAACTTTTTAAAAAAAAAAATATTATCCTGAAGTTTATGATAGTATTTTCACTCGTAAAAGTTGAAAGTTCAAAATAATGAGTTTGTTTTTTAATTATAGAGACAAAAATTTCACACATAATATAATTTTACATGATTTTTTCTTTGGAATTTTTTATGATATAAAAAACATGTACTATGTATAATATAATATAATATAACTTCTTTCTTTAAGTTTATCAATCTTAAACTGTCTAGTCAATTTATCGACTGGATTGACTTTTTTTTTTTCTACAAAAGAAAAAAAAAATTGAATTACTTTACTAACATGAAAAGCCAAGAAGGGCAAGGGTCAAAGGAAGAGACGTACACACACTTATTTCCTTTGAGTTATTATTCTCATTTATCTTTATGAATCGAATATATAAATATAAATATAAATATTCTCCACCCAAATATTAAGTTAGGCAAATGTCACCTTCAATTCTTCCTCCCTCTTAATTCAAATAAATCATAACCCAAATAATAAACTAGATTAGTATCACCTAATTAGAATATAAATAAGATAAATGATAAAACTCATGCGGTTCGTTTGGTATGAGAGATAAGGTATAACTAATTTGAGTGTAATTTTGGAATGAATTTATCGTGTCATGTGTTTGGTTGAGATTAAATTACAGGATTATCTCGAAATTATAGTGCTGAGAGGGGGGTTTTGGTAACTGATTTGGAAATGAGTTTATGTTTGTATTAAATTATGGATGAATAATATCAGGTTTGGTAGTTAGTTTGCGGTAAGTTATTCATCATGTATAAAATTAATAAGGTGCTTGATTTGCAATTTAAAAATTCACATAATTAATATATGTATAAGTTTCAAGCAGTGACAGAGACAGGATTGTCACTAAGGGGATTCAAAATTTGAAAAAATAGTCATACAAACTAGTCGAAGAGGTTTCAACATCTACTATATACATGTAAAAAATAATTTTAACCATGTATAAATAATATAATTTTCCGTCCCTAACAAAGGGGTATACATAGCTCTGCCCCTGATTACGAGGGAATCTATGTACTATTTCATGAAGATGGAATAAGCAATAGACGAATAAGTAAACCTTGTATAATAATTAATCTTCAAATAATGCATTGATGATAACTCATAATATATACATATATTATTAATACATGCATAACTCTAACAAACTGTCACACGATTCTTGAGAATAACTGATTCATGAGAATAATTAGTCCCGCAATAACTTGTTTCTTTCTTTCTTGTACACTAATTCACGTGTGGGGGCATGGACCAAGAATTATTTCCCCTCACGAAATGTGTGAATAAGTAATAATCGAATAACTAAAAAGTAATTACATGACAAAAGTATAAAGGAATTTTCAAAACATGTATAACACCATGTCACCATATTTTTTGATGCCTTTATTTCTTCTTTTAATAATATAGATGTGATAAAAAACAAGAAATCCATGAATTTTGCCTAACTAAATTATATTCAAAATAATATTATAAGGTCATAAAAAACGACCACATTCATGATATGATTGTGACATTTTCCTATTAAAAAGACTTTGGAAAGATACAAATTCTGTGAGATAATACATAAAGCTAATTGTAGTACCATATTATAAGCTAATTATAAGCATCTTCTTATATGCTTTTTCCATTTCATTTCATCAACTAATTAATTCAATTTGATATATATCTTTTTCACTAGCTTTTCATTGTGCATAAAGCCATATTAGATGCCTTTTATTTTGCTTTCATAATTTCAACTCCCCCCCTAGCTATATTTGATGATAGGACACTCAAGTCTTAACCTATGGTATTGCCTATCCTCATTATTATTAATAGGACGGTCAGTTTGAATTTAGACATGTTAAAATGAACTGAGTTAATAAATGACTCGTCCAAAAGTTATATATTTAGGCTGAAACAAGTTAGACTAAGAATCGAGTCATAACTCAATTTGTCTGATTCTTACTAAGTTTTAGTTATTTATTTGTTTTCTTAACCTATGGTATTGCCTATCGTCATTATTATTAGGAGTGTCAAATAGGACGATCAGTTTGAATTCAAACATGTTAAAATGAATTGAGTTAATAAATGACTTGTCCAAAGGTTGTATATTTAATTTAAGCTGAAACAAGTTAGACTAAGAATCTAGTCATAACTCAATTTGCCTGATTTTTAATTCTTTATTTGTTTTCATATAATTTGTTTTGAGTACCTAACACCCCCCCCCCCCTCCCTCGTGATTTTATATACAAAATATTTAAACAAGATCAATATGTATTGCATAAGAGTCCAATTTTAAAATGAGTTGAATTAAGCTGATCAAAATAAGTATATCATTAACTCGTCCAAACCTAAATAGATTAGGCGAGTCATGATTTTATGAGTTGGTTTTGAAGAGTTTAGGGTTTAAGTTAGGTAGCTAAAAATATTTACGAGTTGGTAACGCTTTGTAGACTGCACAAATATATATTCAATCAATATATAACCAATGTATATCAAGTGTATAATTAATGTAAGATAATTATATAATTAGTGTGTATATTGTATACACACAGAGTGATTATACTTTCACATTTCATTTTCTTTCTTTATTTTAGGGGAAAAAAAACTTCAATGTAGTACATAAGTGTCAGTCGAATAATTTACACTTTACAATTAAATAATATTTTTAATAATCCACTACAGACAATGGAATAAATAAGTTTAAAAAATAATAATTATCAACTAACAGAAAAATTAGTTCACACTTGGTTATGCAAAATGACAAATGTTTATTTTAAAAGAAAAAAAATCATATGGGGATTGGATTCTAATTTATAATCTAAAATTATCCACCATTGTTAATTATGGGATATTCTTTAGTTATATTAATAGTTCAAGCTAATTTAATAAGAGAAATTTCTCTATATAGCTATATTTCCAACTCTAATTATGAAATATAATGATTGTTTATGTAACCTGCAAATAATTGATTCAGAATAATTAATATACAGATAAATATAATGTATTGCACATAAGCGAAACTACATTATATTCGTATATATATTAATAATAAAATATATTATATTCGTAAGTCTATAATATTTTTATCGCAAAATACATTATATCCATCTACATAATAATATTAAGTGCTAGTTGTTAATAAAAGCTGGATTTGATTCATTACATTAATTATATGAATTATTTGGTTGGGTAGCTATAGGGAAGAAGAAAAAAAAGGGAACATTTATTAATACTTTAATTAATGCCACAAAAAATCTTGAACTTTCAGCACTAGTGAAAAATACTTTTGGAGTATATATATGGTGGAAGGAATTAAAACTTTTTGAGACTTTTGTACATTATAATAAATAAATAAAAAAATTGGTATCAATGCTTGAATCTTGTTTATAAATAGGAAAATTAAATGAAGGGATGTCATGAAGTTATTGGTTGTACTATCTTGAAGTTGTCACTAGTTTATTTATAATAATAATAATAATAATATTAATATTATAACAATCATATAGTACTAAATTTATGGACACAATCTTTAGTTAGTACATAATTGGATCATGGTATAAAGAACTTTGAGCCCACATTAATTTATTTTTTTTTGAGATGTTTGATCAGTGTTCAGCATTAGAGTCAGACTATATTCAGATTCGCGTGTTGCATGATTCACTTTTGAGAATAGCATTGTCAATATAATTTTGTCTATTTCTAAGAATTTGAATACGAAACTTCTCATTAAGAGTAAAAAAAAATTCAATCATTGCACCACAATTCATTTCGTTAGTTTGAATCTTATTTATAAAGTTAGAATTCTAATTATCAATTTTCTTCCAATCAATTACTAGGTACTAGCTATTTAGCCATCCAACCCATAGTAGGTGGTTGATTGACAAATTAAAATATACTCCTTCGATTTTAAGTAATTATCTTTTTCTTTTTTTCCAGGAGGTGGGTTCTGTTTCAAAAAAAGTTCTCTTTCTATATTTCGTAAGTTTTTCAATTTTAATATCTTACATGACAAATCTAAGACTACAAAATTTAAGAAACTACACATATCTTTAATGGAAAATCACAAAAACCAAATCTTCTATTATTTCTTAAATTTCGTGCTCAGACAAACCATATCAGCTTATAGCCACTATTAATGTATAAAGTATACATTAGCTATACACAAATTATATATCATATGCTGCCTAAAATTTGCAAAAAGAAAGTAATGAGTAAAGACTAGAATTATTTTTTGTTGTTGTTAACCTTATTAGGTTGTTGTGTAGTGCAAATATTCCAATATATACATATTATTAGTTAGAAGGTATAGAGAGGACCCCCACTTCCAATTCAGATGGAGGGAAAATGAAAATAAACATACTAATTAATGTTTTGCCTTGGTAAAGAACTAAATAAATGCTTTCATATCATGAATTTAATGTACAATAGTATGTATGAGTATTGACCATATGGTCAATATTCCTGTAAAACTTTGGGAAAAAATATCTTTAATAATTGCAAATTAATTTCCATATATTTTTGGAAGGTGGAGATATAAATCATAAATTTTGGTTCATAGCCTTGTTATATCAAATGAAATTATCTCATTTTCCTTCCTTTTTTTTTTGTGTGTGGGGGGTGGGGTGAGGTTTGGGAGGCCTGGTATTTTTGAAACGACGGTCTTTTGAAAATAATCTTTCTATCTCTATGATGTAGTGATAAGGTCTGCGTATAGTTTACTCTTCCCAAACCCCACTTGTGGGATTCCACTGGATATATTGTTGTTGTTGTTATTTTGGGGGCCTGATATTTTTTAGATGAGAGTCTTTCGGAAACAACTTCTCTATCTCTATGATATAGTGAAAAAATTTGTGTATATTTTACCCTCCCCTGGATATATTGCTATTGTTATTGTTTGGGGGGCCTGATATTTTTTAGATGAGAGTCTTTCGGAAACAGTCTCTCTATCTCTATGATGTAGTGATAAGATATGCGTATATTTTACTCTCCCCAGACCCCACTGGATATATTGTTGTTGTTATTGTTTGGGGGACTTGATATTTTTTAGATGAGATTCTTTCAGAAATAGTCTCTCTATCTCTATAATGTAGTGATAAAGTCTGCGTATATTTTACTCTCCCCAGACCCTATTTATAGAACTCCACTGAGTATTTTGTTGTATTTGTTTTGGGGTGATGTTTGGTGATGGTGTGGGGGGGGGGGGGGGGGGGAATTTTCGGGCATATTATTTGTATTTTCCCTATATATATGTAAGAGAATAATGACATTGGAATGAGTTGTCAATTATAAATTTGAGATAATTCTACACCCAAAGAGAATCCCTTCCAATTTGTGGGGGGAAATGGAAAAAACATTTTAGAATCAGGTTCCAAAAGAATAATATGTATGTGCATAGCATTCTTGATGTTACATAAGAGGGGAAAGTTCAATTTATGTCAATCCTTTCATGCACCTTTCAATGTCATGAAATTTTAAATTTCATAAGTGAAATTCGACCATCATATTCTGAAATAATGTCATCAATGAATCTTAAAACTTCATGGGAAAATATATACGTATTGCTAGGAGCGATTCAATGAATTTAATGACCTAAAGCCAAAATATATTAAAAGATCATTTAATCTATTTTATAAAATTCATATGGTAATGATACACACATACAAGAAAAAAAAAACCTACATGCTTTTGGTCTAGTGGTGTGAGCGCGATAAGTGATGCATATACAAGTTAGGCTCATGTCACGAGAGCCGTCAATATGGACTAGGCCCGTTGGGCCAACATGACCTAACTCGTGATTTAGTAGGGTTGGGCTAGATTTTTGGAGCCCATTTTAAAAATGGGCTTTATGGCCCGGCCTGACTAAGCCTACTAATTTGTAGGGCTTTTGCAACATCGGTTGGACCGACTCATGGGCCGAATTATAAAATAATTAAAAATAAAAATGAATAGAATATTAAAAATAATAAACGTCCGAACTCAAAATTCATTTAAAATTTTCAAATATTAAAATTTCAATACAAATTATGTTTTTTATAATATGTAATAGTAACACAAATACCATGTAATATTGTCATGTTGCTATTTATTTTAATATTTTAAAATTATAATTTTATTTAAAAATTTATAAAAAAAATATACTTGTAAAAATGTAGACTGACCCGGCAAGGTCCGCAACCTACGTACTAATGGTTGGGCTAGCTATTTTCTCACCCATAAAAAATGGGTCAATCCAACTTGGCCCATCAAATTGCAAAGCCTGTATGGACTAGTCCGAATGGGGTGGGCCAGCCTATATTGATAGTTTTACATGTCACAACGGAATCAAACTTTTCCTCATGCAATAATATGGTATTTAAGTGAAATATGATGAAGATATGAACCTATTATCCATCGAGATTTGAACCTTACGACAGTTATTTGAGAATCTTCTTAATTTAAAAAGATGAAATATAGAAAGTGCATCAATCAAATATGACCACAAAAAAAAAAAAAAACTAATTCATAGGAAATGCATTGAAATAAAAAGTGAAATCATCATGAACATGGAAAAAGATTACATACATATAATTTAATTTAGTAAAAAAAGAATTATCATTATTAATTTTATTCAATCACATACAATTTTAATTTTTTTTCAAAAGATATTAGAATTTAAAATCTTTTACTAATAATTACACAAAAAAAATAATAAAATGTTATACTCATATTTTTGGGGCCTTAGGCAATGGCTTCACTTATTTTACCTAAAGCCACCCTAACACATTTTATTTATTGACTCGATATAAATATTAAATAATTAAAAATAATAAAAACCACTTTATACAACTTATTCATATTAATTAACCACTAAATTATAACTCTAATTATTTATGCAGTTTATTCGTATTATATACCTTCTCAGTCTTATCAATCACTTATTCCAATTTCTATGGAATGCTCAAAAACACCAAGAAAATAATAATAATAATAATAATAAAATTAATAATACAAAGTATCCTTAGTAAGAATTGTTTATCAAAAATAATTTTTATATACACAAAGTAAAAATAAAATTTTTATATTTTTTATTTTATTCAAATTTTATTTATGAAATTACATCGAGTAATTATTATTATTGTTGTTGCGGTACAAAATATTGAGAGTCCACTTTTTTTAGTATGTGGCCATACACTGAAAAAGATGGGATCAAAGTTATAAACGGTTTAAACTTAAAGATCATTTTATTCTTTATGGCATGATGGTTGATAATGCTTTGCATATTATTTCAAAATATTCTTCAAGCCAAACATGGAATATATATATATATATATATATAGCCATTTTTTGAAAAATAAATAAATAAAATCATGTTTTTAGAATTTTGATATAAATAAATTAAAAAAAATCAATTTTTAAAATACTGAATAGGACATATCAAAATATTTTTGAGCGAAAAATATAATAGAGGGGTATTCTTGAACCAAAACGTAATAGAGAGATATTTCTGCTCCGTTTCAAATAGTTCAGAGGTATTTTTTTTTTACCCTTTTTCCTTTAAAGAATTATGTTATATCAATCTTCAAACATAAAGTAATAATTTTTATCATATTCTCAACATTATTGCATAGTCATATATCTTGTTTCTCTAAAATGACATTTAGCAATAAACAATTATTTATCCTAATTAGTTGTACCTACTTTATATTATCTTTGATTAATGAAGTGATAATTAATCAAGTGTGACTCACATGTATCTGAGATACATTAACTCTTTCTCTCGTCTCTTTCCCTATGTATCTATATTTCATAATGTATCTGGTATTAAAAATACAAATAGTTAATGTGATTCGCACGTATCTGGATACACTGACTCTTGCACTTCTTTCTCCTATCTTGCTCGCCTCATTGGTCTCTAATTGGCCTCTCCTCCTCTCTCGTTCGCCTCTCTCCCTATGTATCTATGTTTTATAATGTATTATTACCAAAGATTCATGTATCTAGTTTGTTTAATACATTCATGTATCTGACTTGAAATATGAAGGAGTGGTGTATCTGACTTGAAATCTGGTAAGAAATTATTAATTAGTAAAATAATATATAATTATTGCAAATATAGAGTGAATTAATATCAAAGATTTATGTATCTGACTTGAAATCTGAAGGAATGTTATATCTGACTTGAAATTTGGTAAGAAGCTATTAATGAATGACGTAATTCTTTTAAACTATAGAGTGAATTAGTATTTATGGTAAGAATATTTATATAACTTACATAGTTTTTCTTCAAAGAAAAGGGAAAACACAAAAATATTAGTTTTAGGCCTATTTGACAAGTTATCTATGGGCCAATATATACATGCAAAAGGGAAAAATGCAGTCCTTTTCTGTTGGGCTTTCAATTGGGCCTTTCTTTGGGCTTTATTTTCACAAATGTGCCTTTGTTTACTTCTTTTCCTAATTTGACCATAACACAATTAAGAGCTTATTTGGATGGGCTTCTAACTTTTTAATTTATGATTTTTGACTCGTCTTTGTTATCTTGACTTTAAAATAAGCGTTTAAATTATTATTTTTATTCGTATATCACTGATACAACATGAATTTAAAAACACTCTCACCATGTGTGCTAATTATGCAAATTAGCACTATATTTGGTAATTAGGTCTCAAAATGTGGCTATTTCTGTAAATTTTCCCCTTAAAAGCCAGCTTTATGTACTGGAACTATTTGAGAAACTTTATAGATATTATCAGCCCAATTAACTTGATCCAATTTGTGGCCTTGTGCCCCATCTCACTAGAAAGTCTTACAAAAGAGACCACATTAAGGGATTTAATTTAGAGGAAATTTTAGCAAATAGCCATATTTACGAACATATTTATGAAAGTGAGATTTTACTTAATTATGAAATATAAGAGTATGTTGATTTTAAATATAGAAAAATACATTGTATTTGTGCATGTAAAAATAGTAAAACATATTATATTGACCCATATAATAAGTGTAGAACGTATTATATTCGCCACATATAAACAAGTGTGTCGACACATATTTAATATCTTTGCATTGGATTATATAGTATTTGTACACATAATAATTGTGAAATACACCATGTTCGTTTGCTTAATAATTGTACCACATGTAGACAGTATTTCTGTCTAAAGATTTCGATTTGGGAAAATAACACTTATAACTCAAAAAGAAAAACTATTTACAAGCTGCTACCGCTTTACTCTCATATTCCCTGTTTTTTTTTAACTATTCTTGCATATTTGATGTCATGAGAATATATATAATCAAGAAGCAAGAGGCAATGATTCAGTGAAATCGCTTGATACAGTCAAAGTATATATATATATATATATATTCTGAGTGTTTCAGTGAAGGCACTACTCATTTACTCCTTGATGACATCAAGAAGGAATAGACAGTACTTTGGTGAAGAATTGCTCAATTACTGCTTGATACCATTAGTGATTGTTTGGTTTGAATATAAGTTATGATGAAATAAGTTATGATGGAATAAGTTATGTTGGGATTAGTAATGATGGGATAAGTTATGTTGAAATTATTTCTTATTGATTGTTTGGTTTGTTGGATAAATTTTAAGAATATGTTGCTTGTTTACAAAAATATTCTTCACTTTTATTAGTTTTTAATGTATTTTCTTTGCTAACTTTAGTTATTCAATATTAATTTTTAAAATAAATCTTTCATCTTATTTAACTTAAAATTTTTAGGTGTGCATTTCCATGATAGTACCGTATGCATTTAAATTTTTTTTATTTGTTTAATTTACAAATAGAACTTGCATTTTAAGTTTGTTAAAGTAAAAAAGGTTTATGAAAAATCAAAATTATAAAAACATAAGAATTAGTCGATAAAATTTATACTATATAGTGTAATTTTTTAATAGAAAAATATGAAGTATTATAAAAATAAGGAGTGAAGGTTATGAATGTTATTATATATTGTATTAAAAATAATGTAAATATACAAAGTGAGGTATAAAAAGGGTGTAAAAGGATATCATTGTCATTACCCTTTTTATCCCGGGATAAGTTATCCCGAAATTAGTATACCACCCAAAAGGAGGGATAACTTATCCCGGTACTATTTGTTAGTCTCGGAATAAGTTAACCCAAATTTGTCAACCAAACAACCATTTAAGTGGCACTAAATTTTTATCCCAGGATTAATTTTAGTTATCCTTCACACCAAACGACACTTAGAGTTTAATAAATAAGATTGAGACTTTAATAATTTTCTCTTAATTATTTCTTATTTATTTCTTAAAAAAAAAGAGCCAAATATAATCCTATATGATATTGATAGGATAATAAAATACTAAAGGAGTACCACAGAGAATTAGACTCAGTCCAATATGATACCACTATGGTTTCTATATACCGATGGAGTATCACAAAATAGTAATGTTGACATCATGCGCGAAATAAAATAGAAAAAATGAGTTAAGTGGATAAATAATTTGGACCAAAGTTTAAAAAAAAATAATAAATAGTCTTGAAATTGGAACCATTTTTCTTAGTTTTCCTTAAAGAATTTAGTAGCTCAATTAACTTGATCCAATTTGTGGCTTTGTGCCCCATTAGCCAGAAAGTCTTGCAAATGAGAGCAAAAGGGATTTAATATTTTAATTTATTGGAAAATTTTCACTAACAACATTTACGTACATATTTGTGAAAGTGTATACAATATTTTTGCCTAATTAGGTGTTCACGATTTGGATAAAGACCGATCCAAATCAAAAAATCGAACCAAATCGATTAAATAAAATGATTTTATTTTGGTTTTGGTTTGATTTGGTTTTAGTTTTTTAAAAACTGATAGTATTTGATTTGGATTTGGATTTGTTCGAAAAAATTGAAGAAATAACTGAACCGAACCGACAAATTAAATTCATATATTTTATAATCATACATACATAATACATTATTTATAAATATAATTTTTACTTTTTAATCTACTTATGAAAGTATAAATGCTCAAAACGAGAACATTTATCTTATTAATTTTATGTATATGAATGTCTATGACAATTCTTGGCGGAACTATAAATATCACTAGCTCTTTCTTCTAGGACAAAATGGTGAATTTTGAAACTTTTTTCACAGTAAATTTAATGAATATTGAAAGTTCTATAATATCAGTCGTTCTGAATATGAATTATTGTCACTTTTTCGTTTTGAATGGATTGTTGTCACTTTTTCGTTTTGAATGGATTGTTGTCACTTTTTCTCCATTTTAAAGTATCATTGCTTTTATTTTTTTGTATGGTTAATAACCGAACCAAACCAAACCAAACCAAAACCGATAACAACCGAACCGATAAATGTATATTATAATTGGGTTGATTTGGTTTTGAGAATTTAAAAATCGAATTAAATTGATTTGATTTTGATTTTAACCAATAATCGATCCAAATCGACCCGTGAACACCCCGTATACCTATGTTATTATTGTTGAATGTGAAAGAGTGATAATCAAATGACTACAAAGATTCGAATAATTGACATTAACATAGAAATTGTTTTTGGAAAAGAAACCACATCACATGCAAATTCAAAAATACAAATTAATACGTTCCCTATTCTTAATTAATGTACCAAATTAAAGAAACAAAAACAAAAAATCTGAAAAGGAATTTTTGATATGTTTCTAAAAGTTGTTGCATGCAAAAAAATAAAATGTGTTGGGAACAACTTGTTTTGCAATGTAAACATCATACGTTTGAATTTGTAGAAAATATCTAATATAGGGGCGGAGTCAGGTAGGACCGAGGGTTTATTCAAATGTCCTTCAGATAAAACTTGCATTGTTTATAGACCGATGGTTTATTCAAATGTCCTTTAGATTAATTAGGGGTGCGTAAAAATCGAACCGATTGATAAATCGAATCGAAAAAAATATTATTGGTTTATTGTTATCGGGTTATTGGGTTAACGGGTTTTTAATGGTTTTATAAGAAAAATTATCGAGTTAGCGGTTTAATTTTGATATTTAGTATTGGGTTATTGGTAAACCGATAACCCATTAAGACTATAATAATTTACTACTTTATTCCTTCATAAATATTAAATATTAATAATTTAACATCACTTGATACCAAATCGATACTCTTAACTCATAAGTCATGTATTTGCTGTGTTTCCAATGTATAACCCTTTAGTTGGAAAGTAAATTAGAATATGAGGTCAAATATTGCATATTATTAAGTTTAGGTGTTCAAGTGATTTGTTTGTTTTACTGTATCTCATCGTATTGCGTCAAATTATTAGAGAAGTCATATATATATTCTATGAGTATTTTTTTATTGGGTAAACCGAAAATCGAACCGTTAAAGACCAAAAACCAATAAAAAATATCCTATTGGTTTATCATATTTAGAAATCAAAAACCGATAATACATAAAATCGAACCGAACCGACCGATGCACATCCCTACTTTAGATGAAACTTACACTGTTTATATATGATTAAAAGTATTTATTTATTTGTATACAATAGATGTTAAACTTTCGTTAACTTCATTATACGTTTATTTCTTCATATTTAAAAAAAAATTCTAACTCCGCAGCTGCTTAATTAATCCTTTGTTCAATAAAAGTCAACAAGAATGGCCCTTTAGTATATTGGATTGTAGCAATTAATTTCTTATGTCAAGTTGCTTTATATGCTCAATTTTGTACTACACATAACGTTTGTATTTTCATGTTTGGGTTTTTTAATACCTTTAAATGTAAATGTGATCTTTTAAAAGACTAAAGAGATATGTGATGAAAACAACGTTTGAGGTGAAAGGATTCAAACATGTCTAGAAACTTCATCCACAACTTTTTATTCATAACTTTAATTTAAAAAAAAAACTATGTTAGAATTACAAAGTATCTTATAATATATGGTACAAAGACCAAAATATATATATAGTTATAATTATGTAATAATAATTGCGAGCGGATGGTAATGTCGTGACTCATGGAGGGCAGGCTGATGATGACGAGTTAAGAGAAGAAATTATATTCACATGCTAGCAAGCTACCAAAAAATTGCATGTGACAACTTAGATAAATCTAATATTCGAACGAGATAGAGAAAAAAAATTATATAATATATAGTAAAATTTACCTAATACACATGTTTTTGAGTTGAATATAGGCTATTTTAGTATAGTAATTAACTTTTGACCCTGCTTAAATAAATTGCATGAAAAAACACTTTTTTTTTTTACCAAATTGGTTTGGATAAATTATTTTTTTTGGTAAAATAGGAAAATATTATATTAAATATTAATATGCATTAGTACAAGGTATTTGCAGATCACTTGTCCTGCTAGTACTTCCCAAGGAGGGGGGTTAACATTTATATATCACACATTCTAACACCAATCCCAGTAGTTTTAATGATTATACTAAACTCAAACTTTCAAAACTCTCTATATAGGAATGACAATGGAGCGGAGAGGAATAGATATGGGGCGAGTTTAGAGCTATATGAGGTAGGAAGGATTTAAAATAATGTGGGGTGGGGTGGATACAAGGTGGGTTAAAGTAATTATTTTTAAATTAGTATTGGGCGGGGTGGGGAGGGTTACAGGTTTAAGGTACCAAATAGGAACTTGAAGAAAATTAATTTGTTGTAATTAGTAACAATCAAATATATGAAATTTTTATACTAAACTTTGACTTTAATTTTAAATCTTTTTAACAAACATAAACGAGATGTGTCTGGTAAATTGTTAGTTGTTGAAATGTTGATTAGAAATAGTTAATTAGCGATTAAGAATCAATTGTTGAAATGTTGATTAAAAATAGTTAATTAGTTATTGAGATATTAATTAGCAAAATTATGAATTTTATTTTTCATGTTAAGCTCAGTTGAAAAAAAAAACTTAAAAATATATTCGGGGGGGGG
>JBCEWC010003536.1:19122-29940 GCA_038996855.1 Solanum aculeatissimum
CCCCCACCCCCCCCCCCCCCCCCCCCCCCCCCCCCCCCCCCCCCCCCCCCCCCACAAACCAAAAACAACATAAATTACTATGCGGAGCAAGATTTAAAAAATCAGCAAATTAAGCTCAACTCACTCTGCACTCGCCTCACACCGGTCCATTACCATCTCTATCTATAGACTTATAAATATCTTCTTTAATAGATGTGAAAGGATAATTAATTTAATTTATTGCTCCCTCAGTTCATCTTTACTTGATTCCTATATTATTTTAGTATGTCCAACAATATTTGTCCAGCTTATGAAATCAAGAGATAATTTTACACTTAGTTCCTAATTTACCCTTGTCATTAATTATGGTCATTTCCCTATTACATTTTTCAAGACATTGTATTAATTATATTCAAAGGGTAATTTGATAAAATTACCTCTATCATTTATTATTTCTTAATCTTTGTGTCAAGTCAATTAGCGCCAAATAAAGATGGACTGAGGGAGAATAATTAAGGAGGAGGAGAAAAAACAAGGTCTAAGTCATGATGAGTATATGATATCAACCTTTCAAGGGTATTATATATTGTACAAATTCTTTACTATGATTAAAAGTTAAACACTAACCCTAAAAGTCAAATTCATAAGGATTATTGAATCACATCGAATAATACGTTTCATGAACTTGGACCATAATACGAACATCAGGCATTACTATCATCCAATATATTGTAGGGACAATCTTGTAGACTTTTGTTGAACAAAGGAATTGTGTAGTTCAGACATAGATGTTTACAAGTCACAAAACAAAAATTGTTACAACACATTTGCATGCAACAACTTTTAGGAACATATTACAACTAATAATTAGAAATTTCTTAAACCTTATGTGTCTTCTAGCTCATCTTTTTTTTTTTTTTTTTGATTTCCCACCTGGTGTTCGGAGCCCGTGAAGCTCTGACTAAATCCAGATCATGCTCTACAGGCCCATTTGGGGGTAACGCTCCCACCAAGATTTTTTTCATACCTAGGGTTCGAATTTGAGACCTCTGATTAAGGATGAAACAGTCTCACCACTGCATTACAACCCATGTTGGTTTGTTTCTTCTTATGTATCAACATTAATAGTACTAAATGTATTTGTATTTGATTTTGCATGTGATGTGGTTTCCTTTACAAGATCAATTACTATGTTAAAAGTCAATTATTTGAGTATTTGAAGTCAAGAAATCATCACAATTATTTCACATTTAACAATTGCAACAACAAGAAGCCTGCAGTTAACAAGAATTGGATGAAGCTTTATTATTTAATTAATATTATCATCGAGAGATGTGGTGAGGATGATATCGATGAGATCTTTTTATTTTAATTTTTTTTTTATGTTTTTGCTTAAAATTATTTTTCTGAACTAGAAATAGCTGATTCTAGATTAATAAATTTTTGTTTCTCATAATTTAATTTGTTTTTAACTATTATTTCGAACCCAAATATCACATGTCTTCATTTAATTCATCAGTTTGATATATTATCAATGAGTGTACTATACACTTTTTATATATTTGGTTAAGTCAGTAAAAAGTGTCAAAATGGTAGTGTTGGACACTACTACAAGTACTTAAGCGGAACAAGTTTTAATTGAGGTGTCTACGTAAAATTTTGTGTCAATTTTAGGCATTTCCAGATGACTTCAACCTATTTTAATTAGAAATCTAAGGTTTGAGATTTAGGAATGAAGAAAATTTTTATAAGATATTTCCTTGCTATGCTAATTCAGAATAGCTGTACAAGCTCATATGATTTTTTGCAAAAGGCCTCATACTATTAAGAGTATCGATCTTTAATTTGCACTGCACCTTATATGCAATTTTTGTTTTATAACTACCAATATGAGACCATTCACACATCCAACAATGTCTAAATCCTCTAACTATCCTAAAAGTTCACTTTGTTTGTTTAGGAAAAGATCGAAGCAAACAAGAATGAAACTCTTTTTGCAAGATTAAAACGACGATCGGCATATATGACAATGCCAACCATATCAAATGTTTGTAAAATTATTATTAACCCTCCCCCCATGAAGTGTACTAGTAGGATAACCGCTTTGCAACTATTTTATAATGATGCATATTAATTATTAATATAATATCTCCTGATTTACCAAAAAAAAAAAGCAATCACTCACTCGAACTAAGTACTCACATTCATAACCAAGATGCACGAGGTTACAAGGAGATTTATTGTGTGTGCCACCTCATTCGAGTATTTATAGCCACCAAAAGACGATACATGCTTCTTCTGCGTATGCGTATCCAAGTTATTGATAAAGTCGTAAAGATAGTCAATCGACCCATAAACAGGAGTGTCTCGTCAATTTATTAGTTTAGTCTCAACTAATTTAAAAATACTTTTAACATTGAATGATATTATTAATTTAATTAGATCAAGTTCCTACAATTTTCACGCCTTATATATATTTTTCTTCCATCTTATATTAGCAACTAATATAAAATTTCATTCGCACACATAATAATATAAAAAATTACATGTGTTGTTGCTATCATTGGAAAAATAGGATGCATAAATTCAACAACCAAGAAAAACATCTAGAAAATTTTCCTAAAAAAGGATGCCTTACAAAGACATGACATCTTTTTTCACAATTTGACCTTCATAACAAACCTTGATAAATTTACGCATTCATAATACAATGTACCTACTAAAATAATTTATTAACTTTTTCCTTTTTAGACTAAAGAGGCCCTCACTAGTTAACCTTGTATTTTTCATCTTTGTGTTATGACATATTAATTAGAAAAAATATTCACATAGATACTATGTAGAAGTGGTATATCTATGGATGTCAAACCAGCGGATTGTATTAAAATTATAACATGTCATCAACTTATTTAAACAATGATTCATAGTCCAACCAGTCTTACGATTATTACAAAAGTCTTAGATTTTTATTTGTGTTCTTATGAATTGTTTAATTATCAAACAAGACCATTATTAACTTCTTCTTTTTATTATGACTATATATAATTTTTTTTATTAAATATATAAAGTTTTTTGTAGGTCAATTTGGACCTATATATTTAGGTCAAATCAATCCAATTTTTAGAGCATGATTGGACGAATCAAAATGGCTTAGCGAATAAATTAGTAGAATAGTAAATCATTAACCCCATCAAACTTAAACGAGTTATAACTCATAATCATTTTTTCATAGCTTAGTTTTGCTTCTATTGAATTACTCTTATTAGAAAATTATATTGTGCAAATAGGGTTAAATCCATTTTACATTAAGCATCTAGTAGTGTTGTCTCATCCAGGAGTATACATGCATTGGGTTGATTCAGATTATTCAAATATTAATCAAATTATTTGAGTGGAATTTTTAAATTTATAAATCACATTAAACTTTTTTTAAAATTGAATTTTTCAACTTTGGTTTTTTTTAAGATTTCTCGGATTTTCAGAGTTTCTCGATTTTTTTGATAAAGTATTCATACAGATATACAATTAATTTGTGCTTCAAATATTTTTGTGGTCCTATCAAAATACAATTATTTGAGGTGTTCTTTGAGAAAACAATACAAAAATATGATATGAGTGAGGAACACTAAAATATTCAACAAAAATTAATAATGAAATTACATAAAATAAATATTGCAAATAAATAAATTATAATGAAAATGATAATAATTTTAAAGTACTATAAATCATGCTAAAGTTAAGTTTAATAAGTATTACTTACATGACTAAATATTAAGAAAAACTAAAATTAGATTATGTATCTTAATTGTATAAATTAATGTAAAACTAAAGAAAAAGTATTCAACGTTATTGTTATTCTAAGTTTTGAATTGATTTTTTTTTGCCAGCATTAGTATTGATTTGATTTTTTATTTGAGCCTTATTAGAGATACTAATATCTATAAATTATTATAAATTTTATTGGACCATTCAAAATTCTAATTCAAATTTGAAATAATATGTTAAAAAATAATTTTAAACTATGAAAATTTTTAAGAAATATTTATAAAATATATTGAAAATAAATACTTTTATGTATCAATTTAAAAAAAAATATTATATATATGATATCAGATTGATTTGGTTTTGGGTTAACTTTTAAAGTTAAAAACAAACTAACCCAAGTATAATCTAGTCTTTTTCAATACTAAATCAAGTCAAACCAAAGCACGGATCAAATTTTTCTCTGGGACAAACTCGATTTGTAATTTGATACGATTTTTTATTTAAATGTCATCTAGAGTTCTCTTCATTAGAGTATGGTCCATCCAACAATATTTAAGGATGTAATTAATAATAGTAAAGCCAGGTTTCTAAGCTATATGTCTGAAATTTGAACTTGAAACTTCAATAACAAGCGTTGAAAAGTCTAAATCACTGAACCAATTGCTTTTTCTGTTTAATTATAAGATCCAATATATAACACTAAGAGGAATCTTAGTAGCTCAGTTGGTTGGTCACCTAAACTCTCACCTTGTTGGTGAGAGTTCAATTCCCCACGTTGTAATCTCCACCCCATTTCTCCTTCCCCTACACCCCCCCCCCCCCAAAAATATATATATATAACACTAAAAATTTTAAAAAATATTTTAATTTATACATAATTTTTTATCGAGAAGATTCTACTGAGTGAACACTCTGACCTCCTAAATTCGCCCCGTTGGGATATATATATATTTGTACATGTGCAAATATTGTGATGAGACAAAACCAGCAGTTAGTCACATGAAATAACAAGAAAATGTTTGCTCCTAACGTGTTGTGTTTGTGGTGGCTAGAAAATGCAGAAATTTTAACAAACATTTTATGTAAAATTCACTTGACTAGGAAACTGTTGTGTGTTAACACATTGGAAAATATATATATGTCCATTTTTAACAAAATCCCAAAAGGATATGCTGACCTATTTTTATATTTCCATTTGTCTATTAACAAATTGTCACGTGATTGATGTCGGCAAAATTAACAAAATAACATCAAATCTCACCAAAAATCAACATGCATGGACCACTATTATTATTGTCATGTGACATTAATTTTAAAATGAAAATGATTCACAATTTAAACTCGATAAATTTAATTTTAATGAACTTCAGTTATATAGAAAAATCGTTGTTTATCTTTGATAAAGTATTAAGAACACCCTTGAACTTGACGTAAGTTATTAGTTTCATCTTCAAACTATTGGCAATCTTAAAAACACTCATCTACTTGACTAACCAAACTAATATACACTCCCGATATTCTATCACAAGTGTTAAAAACATCATTTAACTTAGCAAGAAATTAGATGTGTATTTCGCTTTTTTGTTACAAGATCAGATGTGTATTTAAGTCCAGTTAGTCAAGTAGATAGGTGTTTTTAACACTATCAAAAGTTCGGGGATGAAACTAATAATTCGTCCCAAGTTTAAAAGTGTTTTTAATATTTTTCTCTTTTATTTTTTTTTATAATATGAAAAAATTAAGAGTTTTGTAGTTTTTTTCTCTCTCTCTTTGTAAATATTTAAAGGGATGAAAGGATTGAGACCTTTAGCATACTCCTTTAGAAAAAGAATATCTATTTAAAGAGTGTATAACGATGTGAAAAAATACACAAATTCATTATTATTCAAGATTCAAATTTGAGATTTCGCTTATGAGATTTATATTGGAAAGGGTTTGGAATGAAAAAACATTGATAACGCCGTATTAATTGTACTTTTGAAATTATGAATATAGAATTTAGGCTAACGAGGATGGACCAAGAAGAGATTGATAGTCTTTTAGCAAATTTCTAAAGAGGAGGTGCATATGATTGTGTCCAGGCACTCCTAGGTCGAAATGGGAGAGAAAATAAAAAATTTATAAGACATAACTTAAATTCACATGATACACGTATCTTTAAAGTTTAATATATAGACATGTTTCATAGCCTAAAAGACAAATTTGTGTCATAAATTTGGCCTATGACATTATGATTCGTATCGAAAATATTGAATTCGATTGAACCCGTGTGAAAATATATTATAGGTATTCCTTTAGTCACAAAAATGGGTAAGTAACAAAATCTCTTGGACCAAATAGGGAAGGTGACAAATAACTTTAAAGAATTTAGTTAAATAATTATATTTTCTTCGATTCGTTTTAATTTATTTATTTGATTTTAATTTGATATTAAATTTTTAAAAATAAATTAGAGAATTTTTTTAATCTTGTAGTGGTGTTAATTATAACTGAATTAGTACTTGTAATATTGCATGTGTTCAAATTGTTGACCATTGACCACCGGATTGTCTGCTTAGAGATGTGATTTTTATCATATGGAGTGTCCATGAAAATATAATAAATTATTATGAAAAATAAAATAAATAATAGATAAATATTCAGGTGAGGTGTGGACGAATATCTAATTATTTCTTCAAAAAAATTTAAGTTTACTGCAATATAGTATTCACCGATCCAACCGTATATATAGGCGAAAAGCGATTAACTGCATTGCTTTTTTTATCGATATAGACTTGATGCTTTTTAAAAAGCGACGAACTGCGTTGAAAATTATGAAAATTGTCGTACCAAATGTTTTTTATTTTGTGGTCTTAAATATGTTACTTGAAAAGTTAAAATTAAAATTTTTATCAAGAAATAAGTCATTCTTTTTTAAATAAAGATAGTAATTAGTAAGAGACAGAATGGTTACATGAGCTACAAAGAATAATGATCAATTTATTTTTTTTCACTTAATGTCCATAATATGTTATTTAATATTTAAATTAAAATTATTCTAATTCTAACATGGAGATTTGACCTTATTAATTATAAAAATAATAAAAAGTGATCAAGGCATGCCCATAATTAAAAAGAACCTAGGTATGAAGTACACTACTAATAATAAAGTATGTATTGCTTCGTACATGCTAGTAAGAAATAGAAATATAATACACTTGAGCATCATATACTTTTTTTTTTAATTCAGGAGATATTATATTAATAATTAATATACGTCATTATAAAATAATTACGGAGCACATGTATGCAATATCATTGCATGCAATTAAGTCTCTTTTTTCCTATTAAATATGTGATAGTAATTAATTTTTTGAGTCTCGATTAATTTAAATTCATGTCATATAAAATTTATTAAAAAATATTTTTTTATAATATTACTTTTTAATTTGAATTTAAAACCATTATTAAAAATAAAAGTCTAAAGAAATTTTATTCATCTAATCACAATCTTATTAGATTGTGATTTTTTTATTTTGGTAAGTTTAGATTGTGAATTAAGATAATAAAAATCTTCTTATTTTTTCTGCTAAATTTGATCTATTAATTTGCTCCATCATAATAAATGGCACATCGAGTAATTAGTTGATCATGTCTATCTTTTTCTTTTTCTTTTTTTTTATTAGCAAATTTCATAAATAGAAGAGAGAAATAATTTAATCATGTTTTACGGCTATAGTTTCTCTGCTATTGATATTTTGATTTGTATATTTCACATGTCAATATATAAACATGGTAAATATATACAATTATGAATTTTTCATAATTTATATAAATCAAATGTATCAACAGATTGTATACTAATAGTTAGGATAAGTTTATACAAATTCTCAATTTATACCATTAGAAATTAAATTATACAAATTCTAGCAAAATCAATCAAACTATAGCAACATTCAATAATTAACTGAAGATATAGCTAAAGCACATAATAACCATTAAATGTTTGTGTCAAGTCCTGGATCAAAATTCGAGATTGGATCCTATATCGGGAGTTGATAGTCAGGTTTGGGTATCGGGATCAAATCCTTGTACGCAAGTCAGGTCCAAGGTCTGATACGAAGTTGGGTCTTGAGTCGGAAAACAGGTCGATTCAGGAGTCAAAATTCGGGGTTAGTCTCGTGTCGGATGTCAGGATCAGGTGAGGTCAGATTTTGATTTGAAAGTTCGGTGCATGGTGGAATCTCGGGTCGATCAGGTTCCGATTCGAGATTAAGATAGAGTCCTAGGTCAGGAGTTGGTGTCAAAAGTGGGGTCCGTATTGGTGTCGGATGTCAGGTGTCGAGGTCGAACATCAAAGTCGAGTTTTTAGTCGAATCTAGGATCGAATATTAAGATTAGATCTCGAGTCAAAAGTCAATTAATCTTGGGTTGAATCCTGGGATGAGCATTGAATCAGGTTCTAGATGGGAAGTCGAGATCGATTTTTGGTTCAGAAGTTAAGTCTTGATTCAGGTGTCGAATGTTGAGATTCGATGTTGGAATCGAGTTCCAAGCCAAGTGTCATTCGACTCCCGATTAATCAATAATATTTTTTTTATATGATAATTAATAGAGAATAACATGCAAATGACGTTTACAGACGCTAGCAACTAAATATTCCTTTAATATTTTCAAACCTTTTGTGCGTGAAATATACTTTTGTCGTGTTTTGGATGGTATTTAATTATAATGTATTAATTATTGGTTATTTTTACTGCTTATATATCACATATTTTAATTAATTGATATCTAATTAGTTAGCTGCTAATTTATAAGGTGTATGTGTATTTGGTACGAAGAAAAATATTTTCCACAAAATATGTTTTTATGAAATATAATTTTTGTGTTTAATTTGGTATTTAAGAAGTATTGTCTCAAATGCATTTGTATTAAAAATATAATCATTTAGTAGAATATTACGAATTTAGAAAAAAATTATGAGAGTTGGGGTATGAAGCCACTAATATAAAAAGGTCAAACACGTATACAACCTCTTTAACTTGTTTCATTTTTTCATTTTCACATTTTATCTTAGCCTTATTTTATTTTAACCCGTCAATGCTATTTTTTTACTTACCATGCATTTAAACACAAAATATTAATTTCATATATATATTTTTTTATATATTTTCTCTTCAATAATTGTACATTTTAAAATCGATGTTCCTCTGTTAATTTTCATTTAAAAAAAAGAAATTTAAAATAACAAGCTAACATTGTTGTTTTTTTAAATAATAATAAATTTTTTTTTTTAGAGTTTCTCTGTATTTTTGCATGAAAAATATTTTCTCTTAAGCAACAAAGTTTGCCGAGTTTTAATATTTTTTAATAGTATTACCAGCAATGAACGAGAGTCTTTTCTAAACTCATATTGAAAATGGATCTTTTTACCCCTTATAGAGTTGAATTAAAAATTAAAATGTTAGTATTTGAGTTAACTTTAGATAGCCTAGATATAAAACAAAATTAAATATGTGATTTTATTAAATTTAATTGATTGTTTAAGAAAAAAAATCGACACACATTTATCATGTATTTTTTACCCAAAAAATAGAAAAACTCTAAAAAAACATTATACTGTTTTTTTAAGAAATTGATGCTCATCCATTAGTTTAAAAAGAAATTAAGAAAATGAAGTTAACTAATCAACAAACGCCGATTCTTAAAATTAATATTTTATGTTTAAATAATACATAAAAAATCAAATTGATAAATTAAAATGAACAAAATTAAAATAGAGCATCAAAATGAAAAATATGAACAAATTAAAGGGATTTTATTTGTGTTTGGCCATTTGAAAACGACCATTACATGCATGACAAATTAGGAAAACTTATTTTATTAGTAGGGATTTGTTCCTCTTAATATAATATTGGTGATGCTATAATTATAAGTTTACAACATATAATCCTTTTTTAACTAAATATAATTTTTAGTTATAATTTTTATTCAAAATCAGTCCAAATCCTTATTAAGTGGCTTCAAATTTTGTAGACGATTTCTTTAAATTAGTGGCAGAATCAGAATTTTTATGCAAAGGGTTCAAAATTAGAAGAAATAACATGTGAATCAATTAAAGAGAATTCGACATCTATTATATATACATAAAAAATTATTTTAATTAAATATAAATAATATAATTTTTTACCGAAAGAAATTCAACATCATTTTACTTTTTGTGTAATGATAATTCATTGTAAAAAAATGTCGACAGAGAAAAGACAAATGGAACAATAATTAATTAACTCATTTTCTCCCCATATAAACAACATGATTAGACAAACAGCCCAACTTAGTGGAAAATTGAAATTTGAGATTTTCTAGCATTTTATTATTAAAAATGTATATTCATTACCCAATTGTCTTTGGATTATAGAGACAATGCATATCCAAATATTAACGTCATAACAGTATGATGGAAAAAGAGCTTATTTAAGTATTAGTATAATCTTTTAATAAGATTACTAGGGAAAAGTAATTAGAAGGATATTTTAGGCAAATAGTAGATTTTGGTTAGAAAAATATAGTATTATTTTATCGCGCTCCTTTATTTCTATGAAAAAAGATAAAAGAAAGGTTCTGCTCATCTTTCTTACAGCTCATTACTGCAGTTTGCAAATATTTATGTAGTTCATACCATAAATTTCTTTCATTCGTTTAAAAAAAAAAGACATTGTTTCCTTGATAAATAGTGTTACAATTTCAAAATTAATTATCAGACAAGTATTACTCAGCCTTAAAGGGTTAAGAATATCGAGAGAGTAATATAGAAATGTGGGTAAAAGATCTGAGTGGTGTACTTTCTTGTTGCATGCTTCTTTCGAATATTTACTTTTATTGTGAGCTGAGTTTCAGATTGACTAATGATGTCTATCAGTACATGTTGGTTTACTGATACTACTCTTGTTATATCTTTTTGATATAGTCTGATTTAGAGGTGGCAAAATAAATCCAAACTTAAACAATCCGCCCAACTCGTCCATAACTTTATGGGTTGGGTTCAGTATAATTTAGAATTGGGCTGATTTTCAGCCCAATAGAATTTAACCCATT
>JBCEWC010003537.1:0-29938 GCA_038996855.1 Solanum aculeatissimum
TTTAAGTTAGTTAAAATTGGCAAGAATGTGATTATCTTAAATTGTTTTGAAACCGTCCTTTAATTGTTCCAATCTATGCTTAGTTTTTTTTTAAGTTCTTTAAAATTAATATTTTTAAAGTTAGTCAAGTTTTTCTTAATCGTCGGTTGACTGCACTTAAGCGGCTATTTTTGAGTGATTATGTTCTTCTCGAAAGTAGAAATTGAATCTCGAATCTTTTTCTCTAATTTTAAGATTTTTTCTGTTGAAGTCTTAAAATAAAAAGTTTTATTAATTTTTCTTAAAAAATTAAGTGGTGACTCTGAAGTTTTGAAAATTCGGTTTTTACTTAAATTAATCAAGTAAATAATTGAGTTTTCGAAACAAGTAATTTTTTTCCAATTAACAATCGGTATGTTAAAAGTTTATGATTTTGATGCTTATGCACTTTTAGATCCGAGGAAAAATTTATCTTTTGTCACATCATTTTTTGCTAATAGACTTCATGAATGTCCCAAAACTATTGTTGAGTCTTTTTAAAGTTAGTATTCTTGTCAGTGAGTCCATTGTTGCACAAAAAGTCTATAGAGGTTATCCGGTGTCCATCATGCATAAAGTTATTCCTTGTGATCTTGTAGAGTTTTCCATGGTAGATTTTGATGTCATTCTTGGGATGAATTGGTTTCATGCATCTTATGCTTCCATAGATTGTCGAACCCATTATGCCAAGTTCCAATTTCCAACAGAGCCTACTCTTGAGAGGAATAGTGGTAGTTATTCATGTAAAGGTCAACTTATTTCCTATCTTAAATCCTGCAAAATGATTTCTAAGATGTGTCTCTATAATTTGGTAAGGGTTAGGGATCACATCCGAAAGTCTGTCTCTTGAGTCGGCTCCCATAGTCAGTGAGTTTCTCGAAGAATTGTTGGTGTCCCTCCCAAAAGATAGATAGATTTTGGTATAGGTCATTTGACCGACACCCAACCTATATGAATCCTTCCTTATTAATGGCCTAGGAGGAGTTAAAAGAACTAAAGGAGCAATTGAAGGATTTGCTAGAAAAGGGATTTATTAGACCAAGTATGTCCCTATGGGGTGCCCCGACGTTGTTTGTAAAGAAGAAGGATGGATCACTCTGAATGTGTATAGACTATTGCAAACTCAACAAAGTTACCATCAAGAACAGATATCCACTCCCAAGGATCGATGACCTATTTGATTAATTGCAAGGGGCCAATCACTTTTCCAAAAATTAATTTGAGGTCTGGATATCATCAATTGAGGGTGAGGGAATATGATATTCCAAAAAATACTTTTTGAACTAGTTATGGACACTTTGAATTTATAGTTATGTCCTTTGGTTTGACCAATGCATCGAGTATCTTTATGCACCTTATGAATAGGGTGTTCAAACCCTACCATGATTTGTTTGCAGTGGTATTCATTGATGACATTTTGATTTACTCACGGGATGAAGAAGATCACAAGGAGCATTTAAGGGTAGTCTTACAAACTTCTAGGGATGAGAAGTTATTTCCCAAGTTCAACAAATGTGAGTTTTGGCTGAAAGAGGTAGCATTTCTCGGGCATGTGGTGTTCGATGATGGGATAACAGTTGATCCCAAAGAGATGAAATCGATGAGAAATTACCAAGGCCGTTGACTCTGTAAGTGACTAAGTTTCATTCTAAAAATATAACAATCAAGAAAAGCAAAATAGAGGCAGACAATAATATTTGTATTTCAAGAATTTGTGCGAAGGTTATAATCTTTATAAAATCTAATGAAAAAGACATAATCCTCTGATTCTTCTCCTCACGATCATCAACTCAAGAGTTCACTTTGTTCTTGAATCTAAGAAATACTTGTTGAAACTTCACTACAAATACGGAGCCACGCTTTAATCACAGTCGCAAAAATATGGGAACTTGTGGCTTACAACTTGAAGACAAAAACTTCTTTGTATGCGGAAGACTTGTGGATCATCACTGCATAGCAAAACTTTTTATGTTTTTCTCTTCTTCTTGTTCCTCTTTTTCTCTTTTTTAAAGGTCTTATGAAGACCCTTTTATATAGTTGTAAGCTAGGGTTTGAGGGTATTTTGGCCTTTGATTAATTTTAAAAGACCTTGGGCTTGAAGAACATGAGTTGGGCTCGTCTTATCAACTTAATAGACTGATCCAAATATAATTTGGGCTTTATTTATGTTATATAATTTTAACTTAAATATTAATCCAACTTCATTAATCAATAATTTGACTTGGTCAATGTTTCATGAATTTAAGATTTAATTCACATTCAATATGGACTGATCAATAAAATTTCACTATCTACAGACTCCTATGGACAGTAGGAGTTTCTTGGACCTAGCGGGGTATTATAGAAGATTTATTCAAGGGTTCTTCTCTATTTCGTTCCCATTGACTAAGTTGAACCAAAAGAAAGTGAAGTTTGTGTGGACGGATGAGTGTGAGAAGAGTTTTCAAACTTTGAAGGATCAGTTGACTTCGGACCCAATCTTGACATTGTCGGAGGGTACCGATGGAATTTTTGTCTATTCTGATGCCTCAAGAATTTGTTTGGGTTGTGTGTTTATACAAAATGGTAAGGTAATTACCTATGCTTCAAAGTAACTAAAGGTGCATGAAAAGAACTACCAACACATGATATTGAATTAGCAACCATGGTGTTTGCGTTGAAAATTTGACATCATTATTTGTGTGGTGTCTATGTTGATGTTTTCACCGGCATAAGAGCCTCCAACATGTGTTTACACAAATATATCTCAATTTAAGGCAAAGGAAATGGTTGGAATTTCTCAAAGATTAAGACATGAGTGTGAAGTATCACTTGGGTAAGGCTAATGTTGTAGCCGATACACTTAGTAGAATGTCCATGAGTAGTGTGTCACACCTTGAGGATGATGTGAAGAGAAAATTGGAAAAGGAAGTGCATAGGTTGGCTAGATTGAGGGTAAAGTTGAATGATTCTGATAATGGTGGTATCATGGTGGTAAGTGTCTCCGAATCATCACTGATTAAGGATGTCAAGTTTATAAAAGAGCTTGATCCCGCCTTAATTGAATTGTAGGCCTTGGTGAAGGAAGGAAAGATATAGGTCTTCTCACAAAGGGGATATTGGGTGCTTTGTTGTCAAGAGAGATTATGTGTGTCGGATGTTGATGGGTTGAGAAATTTGATATTGCAAGAGGACCATATTTGGCTATGGATGCCATGGAAAAAGTGGGGTGCATAAGAGAAAGATTGAAGACCGCCCAAATAGATAAAAGTCCTACTTCGATGTGAGGAAGAGGGACCTTTAGTGTTGGAGATTGGGTTTACTTGAAGGTGTCACCCTTAAAGGGTGTGGTTCGATTTGGAAAGAAGGGAAAGTTGAGACCTAGGTATGTAGAGACTTATAAGATTACGAGAAAGGTTAGAAAGGTGGCATATGGGTTGGATTTTCCATTGGAAATAAACACAATTCATTCGTTGTTCCATGTGTCAATGTTCAGAAAGTTCATGGGGGATCCAAGTTCTATTTTTTCATTAGAAGATATGAGTGCTGAGGAGAATTTGATATATGAAGAAGTTCTGGTGGAAATATTAGAGAGGCAAGTAAAGATATTGAGGAACAAAGATGTAGCATCCGTTAAGGTCCCTAGGAAAAACCAACAAGTTGAAAATGGGACATGGGAAGTGGAAGTTGATATGAGGAAGCGATATCCTTATCTTTTTCACTCTACTCAAACCTAAGGTAATAAGACTATCATGTTTAAAGTGTCAAGTTATGAGCTTCATCCTTTAGAGTCAAGTTGCATTCATTCATACTCATGGGAATATGTTTTGATGACATTTGATTCATAAGTTTGAAATTTTCAAGAAAATGATGTTTAAGTTGCATTGATTTAGGTCGACTTTAGGCCAAAAGCCTAAGTTAGGGTGTAGTATGATAGAGGTAAAGGTCAGTCATGAAAAAATGATTTCATGATGGGAGAGTTTGGCCCCTAATTGGTTATAAGCACATTTTGTGGCCTAGTTTGGTATTTGCATACCCCTCCTAAAAATAAATTGAGTTTGATGTTTGATTCCAGTTTTAGGTTGTAAATATGTTAGAAATTGTGTCTGTAAGTGAATAAAAAGGAGGGAATGCCTTGTTAAAGTTGATAAGATAGGAACAATTAAATTTAAGATTGGGCCAAATTATATGGTATATTAGGTTGAATGATAGCTTGAATCCAGGTCATACACCAAGAAGGTAAATGCCACCTTGCCTTGCACTTAGCCCTATTACAAGCCTAAAAAACCTTTTGTGATCTTTCATAAGTTCGTTGATGTATTAGTCAAAAAATAAGGTCAAGTTCATGAGTGGATTTGGGCATGCTTTTTTTCTTTTTAGGGTGTGAGTGTTGTATGATTCCCGAGCTTGATATTGTATTACTTTTTGAGAATAGATTCTTTTTTTATGTGAGGGTAATTGAGCACAATTGTTCAGCATGATTTTGCCTTTACCACGCCTTTGTGAGTGAATGATCCAGAAAGTATGTTCTAGTCATTGCTTGAAGCTTGAAGTACACATGTGAGTGGTTGCATGGTGAATAGATTTTGTACTTAGCAAATTGAGTATTAGTAGTACATTTCATAGACGTGATCTTTGAACTAGTTAACATTTGATTTACTTGAAGACAAGTAAAGATTTAAGTTGAGGGTGTTGATGAGTGATGAGTTTACACTCATCTAGGCTTGAATTGTGCATAAAATATGTTCTTGATGTTCTATTTTGTGCTATAAACTGACATAAAATATTATTTTTACTGCAAGGTGAAGATTGAGGAGCACTTGGAACACAAACATGCAAACAAGGTTGAAAATGAGAAAAGAATGAAGTATGAGAAGCTAAGCAGCACAAAGGGTTATGTGGCGAGTCGCCAAAGTACCCCAGACCTTATCAAAAGATCACCCAACAAGAGGCAAGTCAATTGAAAAAACGAGCTATAGGAATATTTTGGCGAGTCACTAACTTTGTTGGCGAGCTCGAACTAGCTCGTAAAACTGGCCACAAACTTGGCCTGGAGACACTGGTTAAAGGGTGAACTCATGCTCCAAATGGCGTATCGCCAACCAGGTTGGCAAGCTCGATGGAGCTCTCTAAATTTCCACATCAAGTCTAGTCAAGAGGAGTAGTCTGTGATGTTGAAGGAACACTATGCGAGTCGCCAACTTGATCGGCAAGCTCGACTAACATCATCGATTGGAACTTTGAGGAAGATATTCTGTACTTTTTATGCAGAGTATAAATAGCTCAGGGATTGGCATATTTTGGAGGAATCAATCAGTAATGAATTAGTTAGTAGTATATTTTGGGCAGAGTACAATTTTTATTTTTAGAAAAGAATTTTTCCTTTCTTGTGTGAAGAGAGTGAGGGGGCACAAAACACACCAATCTTCATTAGAGATAAGATTTTTGCTAAACTTTTGTTGATTTCTTCTGAATTTCTTGTGCTTGAAGACTAATTCAATGGAAGGGAATCTATTCGGTAAATTACCCATGTTTTATTTGATGATTAGTTAAAACTCCAATACTTCTAAGGGGATAATGTAGACTATTATATAGTAGTTGACTGTTGGGTGCTTGATTTTACTTGAGATATTGATGAATCCTTATGAGTATTTTTATTTAACCATGTTTTTATGTATGGATTGAGGTTGCAAACCTAGTCCTAGCTTTGGATCTTCATGTATGTTTGAGAAGGGCGCATGAAGTAAGGTTAAATAATAATCAACCATTAATGTGTTGAGTTAATGAAATCTCCTTAAGATAGGTGGGTTTTGTTAAGGTTGAGGTATTATGTATTGAACTTATGGTAGCTTGAGAAAGTTATTGTGGAAAGTTGATATTGAGTTTGAGAGAATCTTGATCAAATGTTAGATCCACCTGCCCTACCCATGTAGATTCATCATCCTTTGAGTAATTTCACATCCCCATGCCAATTACTACTTGTGAGTCTATTTATCTTCCCTAGAAGCTACTTAAACTCTCTTGATTTTTGCTTTTATTACTTTGTTTTAATGATAACTACTCCTAGAAATTACCTTCAGATTGTTGTTTGTTTTCATGTGTTATTTGCCCATACTACGAAAGATTAAAGCACCAATGTTACTTCTTGATTTGAAATCTAACCTAATCATTTCTCCGTAGGATCGACCCCGACTCCAAGTTGGGTATAATTACTTTTGACGAACGCAAACACTTGAACTTTTGAAAAGTGTGCTGATGCATTAGACCATTAGATTTCAAAGTTTATTTTGAGGTAGGTGAGGGTTTATTTTCCCATTTGTGATATATGTGCCTATTAATTGCATTGTGGTATTGGTTGCATGTGTTATAGAGAAAGACAAAATGGACCTAAAGAAATGGCTAATTGTGATCAATTCCATATAAGGAATCTACTACTTGATTGTGCAAGTGTGTATCATTCATTGTGATTATGGGATCAAGTATCATATTTAGACACATATTGGGTTAGGCTCATGTTCTGATATATATTGTATTGGATGTTACGTTTCAATATATATTGGATTAGATGTCATATTTTGACACATATTGGATTGGGTGTCATATTTCGAACCATATTAGATCAAATGTCATATATCGACACACTAACAATTTGAGTGTGAGTTCCATGAGAGAACCATCATTAACTGTTGCATTTGAGATTGGGTATTGAAAATTGTATACTGAAAATAATTTGGTTACTTGTCAATGTTTGTTGTATATGTGTGGTTTTACTATGTTGTGGTTATCTGTATACATTTCGCTTATTGAAATAGTCATATGATCCTACCAGTATATTGTTGTTGTATATACTAATATTGGGCTTACTCTTTCTTTATTGAATACAGGACATCTTCATGTGGTTGTTGTCATGTTGATTGACCTCAACTAGGAGATCAATGAGCGACCAAATTCCAAGATGAACCAGTTCGTTCAGGCTTCCATAGATTCATTTATGATCTTAGTCTTTTTCATTTGGACTCAGACATTTTGAACAATTATTATTTTATATTTTTCTAGGGTTGCATCCCCTTATTTGGACAATTAGATAGATTTTGGTATAATAACTTTCAGATTCTAGAGGGTGGGGGAGATAAATTCCGCATTATTTAGATTTTTTGTTTGAGTTTATGAGAACTCAATTCTTGATTTCAATTGAACGCATTTTCCATATCTTTAAATTTATACATTTCGTATTAGTTACTCATTGGGTTGTAGTTATGGTTCTTCTACTGAAAAATTAGTATGGATGTCAATCACAACAAATCATGATAGTGATAAAAGTTGATATCAGAATCCTAAGTTCATTGATTTTATTGTATCAAAACGAGTTTAGTAGATTCTTGTGAAACGACACGAAGACATCGATGTCACATAAATTAGAATAAAAATAGTAACATGTAGTAAGTTATGCTGGAACAAGCTAAGTGTATTAACAATAAGTGACTAAGAATATCTAAGAAAGTATACTTAAATCAGGTCATCCTGCGTGACAATCTTTGCATGACCATTCAAAGCATAATAATTGTTGTGTTATTATTAATCACGTAACAATTCATTCATACTAATTAGTTACCAAACATAAAATATTTATATCATATCATTAAACACATAATATCTATACATATATAAATTTTTAGCATTTAATCAAGGTTGATTGATATATATTCTCACTTCGTAAAAATCATTTAGCTATAATAATTTTATATGCTAGTTTGATGTAAATATGTGATGTTGATAATATATTATTTATCATTAATTAGATTGTAAACTAAATTACTCTTCTTAGCCTATAAGTGATTTTGGTGTAGGAGAATGAAAAAGTGGGAAAATAATTATAAATCAGGAAATCAAAAGTTCATCAATAAAGGATTGTTTTAATATGGTGTATAAGAATAATTTTAAATAGAGTGTATTAGTAATGTTTATATTAGTTATGCTTGCATTAATTTTGAAGAAATATTTCTTATGCATTGTTTGATTTGGTGTACTAAAAATATCATGCATTGCATACTTTACTTAAAAATATTTATTTACAAAGGTTACTCTCCATAAATATAAGGAAAAAGATAGGAGAAAAAGGTTTTAACGAACAATTGAATATTTAATCATGCTAATACATGCATTAAATTTTTTCATGTATTAATAATACATTTGTAAATACACTAGTTATATATAGATTGAAAAAATTATATTAAATAAAATCTATATCTATATCTATATATATATTATTAAAAAGAGAGGATAAAACCACCACATGCAACCAAGTGGCAGCTAATAAGTATGTCATGTGACATACTTAGTTAGATTAATTATTAGTTAATTCAAATAATAAATTCAATTTTAAAAATAAAATATATATTAATATAAAACAGTTTCTAACATTAAATTAAAAAAATAATATTTAACTAACTTTAAATACATATTTTTATCATGCAATAAGGAAGTTTACGGAAAAAAGCATCTATAATAAAAAAAAAATTACAAAAAAATGGAAAAAAATTCACAAAACAAATTGAAATATCTATTTATATATAATAGGAGAAGCAAAAAGTGTCACATGTCAGCACCACAATTAATCTTTAATTTTTACTTTTAAATATTAATTAATTAAATTAATTAAATAGTATTAATGGAATTATTTTATTGAAGACAGACACATGTCATAAACTAGATGACAAATGTCAACATGTACCAAAAATTCTAATATTCTAAAATTTTAAGATTTTTTAAATATCATATTTTAAAAAAATTAATTTATTAAATATCAAAAAAAAAAATTTAAAAACTATGTTAACAACAAAGTCATTTTCAGACAACTTTGTTTATGCAAAATATTTTTTAATCATTATTAGTTTTACAAGTTCTTTTATATATTTTATATCAATGTATACAGTAATGAAATAAAAATTAGTTTCATAGCTCCCATTTCCGGTTCACTACAAAAATAGTCCTATAATCAATAGAAAACTATGTGGATTAACCTTTTATTTTATCAGTATTTATGTTAAACTAAATAAAAAATAAAAAAATTATAAAATAAATGATTACAATTATTCTAAATAATTATGTCAAATTTAAATATTTTATATTTATTTATTATTTATATGGGGCAAAAAGTTCTAATAGTGTATGATTATTAAAAAACTTAGTTAGCAACTCCCTCTTCTTTCAAATAAAAAAAATACTTCTATCTTCTTCCTTTGGTCATTTAGTTTTTTTTCTTTATATATATAAAATTTTATTCATTATTTGCAGGGCAGAATGGAAGGATCAATGTTATGTTGATATGAATTGAAGTAATGAGTAAAGTAACGTTTAATAGTTGATAAGGTAATCTTCTTTTATAATCTTATGAAGTTAAATGTTTATTAGTTTAGAAAACAAGATAGTGATATTTCACATACCACTGAATAGATTTTTGCAATTGCGTTATTTATTAATCATTCGTTTGTATCAATTTATAAAAGTGATAGTATAATTTTTTCTTTTATACTGGTTGAATAATTTTTTTTTAAAAAAATGATTTTTAAACACTTAATTTTCAGTTAAAATAATTTTTACATCCTTTTATAATGATTGAATAAATTACAAAAAAGATGATTTTTAAACACTTAATTTTAAGTTAAAATAATAAAAATAAGTCATTCGAAAATTGATACTTCTAACGTATTACTTTTGACTTATACACAAACTCAAAACTCAATCCATATTGATTGTACGTTGTTGCAAAGTATATATCTTTATATTTATTGCATTTTCTTTCACAATCGATATTTTTTTTGGTTTAAAAGATAGCTATGCCTCTTATATATAAGTGTTCATTTTTTATTATTTATTTTTCCATAATTATAGTAATATGAGATTTTTGACAAATCCAAAATCAACTTCTAATCACTCGAGTTTTTCTTTTAATATTTTTAAAAAGTAGATTAAAAATTAGTTGTGCTTTTGTTTAAAGTTAAACAAAATCATGTCACACTTTCAAAAGAATCTAATTTTTAAAAAAAAAAAAAAATCTTAGGACTTCTTAATCTTTGTAATAACATTTTTTAATTATCCATATTCTATATCTATATAACAAAAGATAGAAAAAACAATGTCACGACGGCCAAGTTTCATCACCATAAAATGCTAAATTTTTATAAAAAAAAGTTTTCATTTCACAAAAAAAAAATTCATTTAAATTATCTTTTACTACATTTACTTCCTCCCACATTTGTAAATTACTTTTAAGTTTTGACAAATAATCAGGAAATATTTTTTTTTTTAAATCAGGAAAGAAAAAATAAAAAAACTTCAATTCACATATCCTTTAAGATTACTTTTTACGGTTAACAACTCCCTCCCATGTATGTTCTATCCTTTTAATTGTGTCAACTACTATCTAAACCATAATATAACCTGCCTTATAATGAAGGCGGATAAAGCAGTGAAAACAAAACAAATCCTATATATAAAAATTCAAATTCAAACAATTTTTAGTCCTGGTGTAAGAGAGATGTGCAAACAAATTGAGAGAATGAAAACGTGGATAGTTTATCTTATAAATATTGTTTTCAAAAAAAAGAAAAATTCTTATAACATTTCTCAATTTTTTCTATGTTATATGATTGTATTTAAAATAAGTTGAATGATAAGATTTTCAAAATTAATAAATATAAATCATGGGTTAATTACAATGAATGCAATGGTAAATTTTATTCTTATCTAATATCTCTAACATAGTAAATGTGCATTTTTATTTTAAAGAAAAAATTAATTGGATAAAGTGATAAACTAAAATATCCACAACATGGAGAAGTAAAATTAGAAATGTAACAATAAATTTTTTTTACCGTTTATATTTTTCAAAATAATTTTAAAATATGTGCTCAATGAAATAGAGAGTTTTAAAACTATCCATAAAACTCCAACTTCTAAGGAAATTGAAAAACTTTTAAATTGACAAAATTAATTTAACATCTAAAAATTAAATCAACAATTTAACAAACGTATGGTAAACTGCATTACTCCACTAGTACATTTCTTTTTGTATGTGTAGTTACTATTTACTTTATTTTACTTTTTACTTTTTCTTTTTTAAAAGAAATACTCATACCTAGATGATATACATCTATCATCTGTATATAATAGGATAGACAAAAAGTATCACATGGTAACTCTACAAAAATTCTCGATTTAAAAAAAAAACATAAATGAAAATATTATATTTTGCAAAATAGCGTCAAATGTGAGCATTAAAAATTTCTTGATTTTCCTAATTTTTTAAAAAATAATTAAATTGGATTATAAATTCATATTTTACAGAATAATATTAATTGTCAACACAACAAGATGATAAGAAAATAATTCTACAAAATGTAATGAAAGTATCCTTACATGATGAAATAAAAAATATTTTAAAAATTATACTAAAAACACCCTTTAAATATGATAAAGAAAATACTTTAACAAAAAAAAAAAATGTAATAAAGGTAACCTTCCAACATGAAAAGAAAAATACGTTTATAAAGTTTGCTTAAAGTATAGTTGCACAATGATCATAAATTTGTTGTATAAATTTACTAAAATAGTTTAGCAAAACAATAAGAGAAAAAACTTTTTAAAACTAAATTAAAAATATCTTGGCAACAACATAAGGAAAACATTTTATAATATATAATGTAAACACTTTCGAAAACATAATTATCTATTTTATCTTATTTTGTTTATATATTACAACAATAAATGCATTATATATTGAAATCTTCTCTCTTCTCAAACAATATTTTTATATATGTATTTTACATAAATATAATTAATACAGTTATACATAATTTGTTTATGTAGACATTGATCAAACTCATGCAATGACAAATTATGCAATTTTTTTATTGTGAAGTTTGGCAGATATAATTTTCTTGGTGACAGTTTTGAAATTTTATTTTAATATAATAGAAATGACATAATTCTATGATATGCTTTTCATTTTGATAATTTAATCATGATATTATAAAATACCTTGAGAATGTACTATGCTTAGGCTTCACATAATTATATTTTGATTAACCAAATATATAGGTCATCATAAGATTACTTAGATATATTTGTTGTATGACTAATGTTTATGAAGAAAGTTTTTTGATATGATCAATATCTTTAATTTTTATTTATGAACACTACTTTTTAATTTTATAGACTCAAAAGTTTTCGCGCATCACGTGAATACGAATATTAATATTATTAATTACATATCAATCAATTAAATATTACAGCCATTCGTAGAGACAAAAGCTCCTTTTTTCCCAAGGAGGTACTCCCTTCGTCCAACTTTACTTGGCCTCTTTTGACTTACACAGGGATTAATAAGTAGTAAATGATAGGGGTAATTTTACCAAATCACCCTTTGAATATAATTAATACAATGTATTGAAAAATGTAAAAGGGAAAAAACTATAATTAATGACAAGGGTAAATTAGGAACTAAGTGTAAAATTATCTCTTGATTTCATAAACTGGACAAGTATTGTTGGATATCCTAAAATAGTATAGGGGCCAAGTAAAGATGGACGGAGGGAGTAGAAAGTAGAGACAAAAGTTGGTGAAGCAAAAGTAGTACTCCCCCGTTTGAAAAAAAAAACAATTTACTTTAATTTGGCGTGAAATTTAAGAGAATAAGAGATTTTTTTTAATTTTATAGTCCTAAATTATAGTTATATTAAATGTATTAAAATCTCTTTTAATTTTGTGATTTTAAACATGCCACGTGAAAAATTAAAAATAAATTAGTAATCTTTTTTAAACAGACAAAAAAAGAAAGTAAGTCATTTTGTTTTAAAGTATTTTCCCCCTCATTACTTATTACTTTAGTTATATACGTACTTATTTTATTTATTTATTTATTTATACTATGTATAGAAGGCTAGAGCATTTATGTAGTTTTTTTTAGTTATTTTATTTTATTTGTTTTTAAATATTTAAGAGTTATATAAAAATATCCTATCAAGTATGATAATTATAATTTAAAATATTTAAAAATAAAGAAATGATTTGATTAAATTTTAAAATTTTGTCGATAACACATAAATTGGGACAAAACAAGTAACATATATCATTAGAAGATGACTTAAAAGACACTATAAATCTCAATTATTATCAACTTAAACTATTTAAAAAATATATAAAAATTTGGTTGATTCTTAAAATTTTATCTATGACGCATAAATTGGGATGTGGAGAGTAATATATATTATTCAAAATTATGTAAGAATTACTATAATTACATTAATAAACAACTTTGATTATTTTAAATTAAAAATTGAATAATCCTCTAAATTTCAATTGTGTCACGTAGACTAATACTGAAAAATAACATGTATTGGATCCATACTGATACGAATTTTCATATTCAATATTAATATGGAAATAGCGTACGAACAAAACAAATTCAATTCGTTGCGAGAGAACCTTTTCTTTTTTACAACTTTACTCCAATTTTCACTTAAAAGATAAAAATTCGTTTTTCTAAATTTCATAGTGAAACATGGCTCAACACTTTAAGACAATAACATATAAATTTTTTTTTTTAGATTTGTGTCAAAATAAAATTGAAATAGACAGAAAATGGGTACTAGCTACTAAGCTAATTGTAAAAATAAAAATTAAATATGGTAGTAGTACATTGTATTGCAATTTGTATTGTAGGGCTTTGGATTGAACACAAGGGTAGTCGTCGTGTAGCATGTTCTGCATTCCAAATATTCTTTTCCCTCTTTCTTGTATAATTTTTTCTAACCCAAATTATTTGATCAACATTGCCATTTCCATTTTATAAACTATATATAATAAAAAAGAGAAAAGCTTTGGAATAACCAAAGATCAATGAAAAGAAAAGAGGATGATGACCACATCCTCTGTTTTCATTTTCTTATAGATCTCCTCTGGTTTGTACCCATTTCCCTTTAATCTTCTCCATCATTCTCAAATGTTGCATTTTCTTTTTCATATCTATTCTTCATACATATGCTTCTTTTTCTTTTTTATGAGTTTCTGATCTGAATTGTGGATTTTCAGAGATTGTGGATTGAGTTTTGATTGGTGGCACAAAGATCTGATGTTCCTAGATTGAATCCAAAACTTCCATTTCGCTGTTTAATCAGTATTTGCAAACTGGGGTCTGCCTGATTTTCTTTATAAAAGGTTTAATGATTGATTTTCTTATCCAAATCTGGATCTGTATGCTTAGTAATGATGATGGGTCTTTGTTATTTATACTTGTTATTGATTTTTGTGATCTGGATGTAACTGTTATTCATTGAATTTTGATAGCAGAAATGATGGAGACAGATCTCGGTAAGCTATTTATAGGTGGGATATCTTGGGACACAGATGAGGAACGTCTTAAAGAATATTTCACTTCATATGGAGAAGTGGTAGAAGCTGTGATCATGAGAGATCGCAATACTGGTCGGGCTCGTGGTTTTGGTTTTGTCGTCTTTGCTAATCCTGCTGTTGCTGAAAGAGTGGTTAGTGAGAAGCACATCATCGATGGGAGGACGGTCAGTTTTATAAAATTTTTCCACATTACATGTCTGATAAGAATATAACAGCAACATTATGTGTCTAGTTGGGTCGGTTATATGAATTCTCACTATCTGTTTTACTTCATTCCAATATTCAATAGTTAGGAGTTCTCTAATGCTAGAGCTTCATAATGTATCGTTATGAAACTCAACTAGTTGGTATCGCCTATGTGAATTTTATGCTTCAATTCAGCAAGTTTTCTGTTCACAATTTACTACACATAACTGATGGGAAAATGCCTGAAATGTTCCCAAAAAGTTTCAGTTAAAGATTAATCCCCGCTGGATTGTGCTGATTAGGATAGATGAATAATCATCTTTATATCTCCAAATTCCTCATAGGCATCAAATTTTCAGGTTGAGGCAAAGAAGGCTGTTCCTAGGGATGATCAACACTTAATAAATAGAAACAATAGCAGCATTCAAGGATCTCCAGGTCCTGGACGCACAAAAAAGATATTTGTGGGAGGTTTAGCATCTACTGTTACTGAGAGCGACTTCAAGACATACTTTGATCAGTTTGGTACAATTACAGATGTGGTAGTGATGTATGACCACAACACCCAGAGGCCAAGAGGCTTTGGATTTATAACTTATGATTCAGAGGAGGCGGTGGATAGGGCATTATATAAGACCTTTCATGATCTAAATGGTAAAATGATTGAGGTGAAGCGCGCTGTTCCTAAAGAGCTGTCTCCAGGGCCCAACAGGAGCCCTTTCACTGGATACAACTATGGACTTGGTAGAGTAAATAACTTTCTTAACAACTATGCTCAAGGGTATAGTTTAGGTTCGGTTGGAGGATATGGGGTCAGAATGGATGGTAGATTTAGTCCAGTTGCCAGCGGACGTGCAAGTTTCTCTCAGTTTTCTTCTCCTGCTTATGGAATGGGTGTCAATTTGGATCCATCTTTGAGCCCCACCTTTGCAGGAGCTTCCAATTTTAGCAACAACCTTGGTTATGGGCGTGTTCTGAACCCATATTTCGCTGGCAACTCAAGCAGATACACTACACCCATTGGATATAGCACAGGCAGCAATAGAGGTGATCCTTTACTCAGCTCACCAACCAGGAGTGTTTGGGGAAATGGTGGTCTTAACAGTTCTCCAGGTCCTGGTAGCTCCGGCTCATTTTTGGGATCCGGAAGTGGTGGTTATGGGGTCTTTGGGAATAATGGTTCCAGTTGGGGCTTGTCAGCTGTTTCTGCGCAAGTTGGTAGTGGTTCTGGATATGGTGGTCGGAATGTGGGGTCTAGGAGTGGGGCAAACAGTTATGGGCTGGGATCTGGAGTACTTGCAAGAAGCAATGCAGCAAGTGCTGTCCCAACTTCATTTGCTGCATCAAGTGGTGCTTATGAGGGGTCTTATGGAGATGTATATCGCAGTGGCTCAATGTATGGTGATTCAACATGGCAAGCTGTGTCTTCTGATTTGGATGGCTCCAATACATTTGGATATGGACTTGTAAATCCGGCAGATGATTCAGCTAAAGACTCTGAGAATTATATTGGAAATTATAGTATTGCAAATAGACAATCGAATAGAGGTATGAGTACTCTTTCAATTACACACCCTGTTTTCATTTGCAAGAAGGACACCTTACTTTTGTGATTAGTAAATTCTTAACTTGAAAGATGATTATAAGATATTTGCAAAATAGCTCTTGAAGATTTGATCTCATTTTAGTTAGTATTTTGTTCTAAGTTTAAATTGGAGTTGACATTCTATAAATTATTGTAACTTCATTATCATGGATTTGACGGGAAGATTTGGTGTGAGATACGTTGAAAGGATTCAGAACGTAAAAAAATGTTGTTCCACACTCCTAATTTCTGTTTATTACATTGATGTGGTTTGCTCATTTGAATTAATTTATAGTGGGATGAATCATAGTCTTCTTATCCGGAATAAGATGAGTGGTTGAAACAGCCTTATCATGCCTCATATGAAACTTGGAAATACCTTATTAGAAAAAACTTGAGGATACCTTCACTGGCCTTTTTCTCCTAGGCAAAATAGGACGCACTGTTCAAGCAATTAGAGTTGAAATATTAGTAGAACTGTGTGCATGCAGCATTTTTTTAGGGTCCTTAGGCAATCTTGCATTTGATTTTTTTTCCCAAGTCTGCAAGATGTGCCTAAAAGTGAATCTTCCTTCTCTCTCTTAACAAAAGGCAAATAAATAGGCTTTACCAGTTAAGTTCATGGAAATTGTTCTTAACTTTTAAAATTACGATCGTGAAGTTTGTAGCCATAACTTTTACTAAAAGTGTTTCTTCAAGTTACATAAGCATTAGTTTAATCACTTCAGTAAACCAGAAATGGTTTTCATGAACTTTCATAAAATAGTAAAGCCTTGTTGTTATTGAAATGAGAGGGAAGGAACTAGGAATTTGTGTATGTCCGCCCCTAATGGTGTGGGAGTAGAGGTTTTGAATGGGGAATGGGGGAAAATATTTTTCCTCCTGATAGTTAATGTAAGAGATAATCATTTACATTAAAAGGTTTGACAACTTTCAAAGGAGCTGTCCTATTTGTTTTAATGTCATACAGTGTTGGATGTTTAAAACTTTCAAACTACACTAGTAATTATGACTTTTGACTACAGAATTAGATGGAGAATTATCCCTGCTTCAATTTGGTGGGCAATCTGGAAAGAGAGAAACTCTAGATGTTTTGAAGGCATCGAAAATAGTGTGCAGGAAGTTAAACTAAACTGCATCTTGTTGTTATGTTTTTGGTGCAATTTACTATACTCAACACCGTCTCTATAGTTTATGTTTTAGACTCAATATAGAAATAGAGCAGTGGATTTTGGAGTGCATTTGTATATAAGGTTTGAGTACAACCCATGTACTCTTATGATATAATAATTAATACAAAGTTACCAAATTCAAAATATTATGACTTTGCAGCAAAACTTTGTTTTCGAGTTAACATGGCCAAGTTGCATATACATCATTATATATGCAACAATGAGATAAAGCCTAAAGGTGCCTTGATCTAGAATGAGATAGTACTGAGGGGAACAGGAAAAGTCCATCCACCGCCATAGCTGCTTAAACCGTATGGCCATATGATCACCACTTTTCCTAGCTAAATTTTGTTTCTTTTGTAATTGAAATCAATTGCATGCTAAAAAGGGAAGGAGCAAATAAAGATTAGTGACTCTGGCCAGCTAGAGTGCCTAAAGAGAGGCTGAATGTGTGGGACTTCTCCTCCTTCCCCTTGCTTACCCCAGAAACATGGCTTAAAATTTTATTTCCTACATTCCCTAGGGTCCTGCAGATGTACCGGAGGTCTATATTCAGGGACTGAAGTAGGATTATCTCTTGCTGAGCTCTGTTTTTCCGGCCCTTACTGATGAATAATGAATTTATAGCAGACATATAAAATGACTGTGTATACCAGAATAGACAACATTACTAGTTCAGTCTGTCTGAAAATGTTTTAGAACATTACTTTGTGTTTGCTTTAAGAGAAAAGCAATTGCGCCTTTTGGGCCCAGGAGACAGAACTCTGAAGATTTAGTTGTAGACTCCTAACAGTTTAATAGCAAAGGATACCCTTACTCAAATGTGGAGAGTAGACAAACCTGGCTAGATGCAGTGTTCTAGTATACGATATGATCCTTCACTTAAACCTTATCACATATAAATGATGTTATTTTGCTTTCGTCAAACTTGCTATTGAGTAAATGCAGTTGCCTTTTGTGCATTATCTTTCTCTGAGTTTTACCTAGTTTCTTGAATCAATGTTATATATTACTGTGGAAAGTTGTCCAGATACTGAGACTGCTCAATCTTTTGTTCTTGAATGTTTCCAGGAATTGCGGCATAGGAGATCTCTTTATTTTGGATACCTGAAGATTCTTAGAAGTGCCTTAAGAAATTAAGTGGGCTGTGAATGTTAATACATATTTCACATAATATGCATTTCAGCTATAGCTGATCATATAGAGCTAACGAGGGGCCTGTTTGGAAAAAGTATACATATTGAGAGAGAGCAGCTTTTAAAGGGATTTTGTATTCTGGTTTGAGGTTTCAGTTTTTTGAAAGCAATTTAGGCTCCTTTATCAGCCATTAATCAAGATGTATATCCAATTATACTTGACACCATGCCTTACCGTTGATGCGTGTTGTGCATCCACAAGAAAACGAGTATCAATGGACTATGTCGAGAGTTAGAGTTTTTTTACTTCTTTTTATAACTTTTTTGTCCAGTTTAGTGACTGGCAAAGCTGCTGTTGTTTGTTCTTGTAGTTCTTTTATCAGGGATTTGTTTTTCTCTCAGACTATTCTACATCTTTTTGATTTACTAGTGTGCAACAACAGGGATACCAACCTAGGATCCACCAAAAATAAGTACTGAATTTTCTGAATCTATTCTCTTTTTATATTTGTACAATCTCTAAGTTTTAAGCTTTATATTGTGTAAGCCACTATGTTGCAGTTGAAATAGATTTTTTTTACTTTTGCATCTCTATTATGGTCTTATTGTTCATCCATTTTGCTGTTGATTCATTTTAACACTGTTATATACATAATTGAGCTAGAAGGGAGTTAATTTGTTTGTTACAAATAATTAGGCTAATCAGGGGCAGTTTAGTTAATTCTTAAAGTCACTTTCGGAATTCTGTTAGTTGGTTAGGCAGTTAGATTCCCAACTACTCTTGGGAAAAAAGGATAAAAAAATCCCCTTGTGTAAATATTGAGGACACGTTTTGCAATAATATCTCTCTCATCCTACCTTCTCTAAATTCTCTCTTCAATTAAATTTGGAGGTTTATCTCCTGCAATTGTTATTCAAGGGTCATTCTTGTGTGTTGATCCTTTAGACTTGTAGAGTTGTGCTTCTCAATTTAGCACACACTAAGTTGGTATCAGAGCCAACAATCCTCGGGGGGAACGATGCCGGATGTTACTAGAAATGCGGAAATGCAATGGGATATTGAAGATATTCGTGAAGAAGTTCGAGCCATGGGAGAACGACATGAAGGAGCACTGAAACAAATTCGCCAAATGATAGCAGCAATGGCGACAGTTAATCCAGCTCCAACAATTCCAACGATGGGTTCAATTGGAGAGACTGCGGGTGTGCCGGCACAGGGAAACCCTAATCATGGGGCTTTCAAATAGAATCGAGTTGATTTTCCACGATTTGGGGGTGATGATTTGCGAGGATGGATTTATCGGTTTGAACAATTCTTTGAGAACGATGGAACTGCAGAAGAGTCGAAAGTCAAAATTGCTTCCATTAACTTGGAAGGAAGAGCATTACAGTGGCACCAATCTATGTTACGAACCAGGTTGGGAAGAGAATGGCCCCCATGGGATGATTATGTGAGGGCTCTACATCACAGGTTTGGCCACACCTTACAGGAGGATCCCATGTCAGAGTTAGTGGGTCTCAAGCAAACTGGGAGTATTCAGGAGTTTCTGGATAAGTTTGAAGAACAATTAAATCAGGTGGAGTTATCTGAGAAATACTCCATTAGTTGCTTGCTTTCTGAAGGGTCTAAAGCCTGGAATTGAGGTCCAGGTTCGAATGTTAGCTCCCAAGTCTTTGATGAAGGTTTACAATTTAGCTAAGTTAGCTGAACGATCGTTGATGTTGTAGAAGGGACAAGGGCAGTATAGGCAAAGACAGAACAAATCCTTGTTACCTACTCCAAATTCTTGGTCTCAAAGTTCAAGGAATGGAGGGCAGGGTATGAATTCTAACTCACAAACCCCTGCTTTCAGTGGAAATTCAACCTTTAAGGGATCAAGAAGATTAATAGGGGCAGAGATGGATGAAAAAAGGGCCAAAGGGTTGTGTTTCTGGTGTGATGAAAAGTTCGTTCCAGGCCATAACTGTAGGAAGAGAAGACAATTTTTTATCTTCGAGCTCGATGAAGAAGTGGACAAGAATGAGATGTGGGAATGTCACGAAGAGAATCTTTGCTTAGAAGAGGAGGGTGCAAATACATCTATAAATCCCCAGATTTCGGTCCATGCCATGGAGGGCACAGTGGATTATAGAACAATGAGAGTGAATGCGACTGTTAGGGGAAAAGTGATCCATGTGTTGATCGATTCTGGAGCAACCCACAACTTCATTGATTTGGAGACTGCCAAAAGACTAGGTTGCTGACTAGAACCTATATCCTCTTTTATGGTGTCGGTGGCAAATGGGAGTAAAGTGTATGGGTTTTATGTGAGCAAAGGGGTGAAATGGAAGATGCAGGGAACTGAGTTCCTATCTGACATGTTAGTTGTACCTATAGGGGGGGTTGATGTGGTATTGGGAATTCAGTGGCTGGTTACATTGGATGATATATTGCGGAATTTTAAGCAACTAAGAATGCAATTTTTGGTGAAGGGGAAGAAAATCTCTTTAAGGGGAAGTCTACCCAGTGATTTGAAGGTGATTAATAGTCAGAAGATGCAAAAGTTACTCAACAAGCCCACACAATTAAGTATGATGACAGTCACATTTGTGCAGCAAACAGGGCAGTCACTAGATTTAGTTGAACTGAAGGTCATTGAGAAAGGTAAGAATCCATCCCCTGTATTACAAACGTTACTTGATAAGCATGGTTTTATTTTTCCTATACCAAGTAACCTACCTCCACATAGAGATCATGATCACAAAATAGCTCGTAAGGAAGGAACTTCACCTGTTAATGTGAGACCATACAGATACCCATCTTCACAAAAAGATGAAATTGAGAAGATGGTTCAAGAGTTACTACAAACGGGAGTAATTAGACCCAATTTGAGCCCTTACTCTTCACCCATAGTGATGGTCAAGAAGGAGGACAGGTCGTGGAGAATGCGTATTGACTACAGGGAATTAAATAGAGCCACTGTCAAGGACAAATTCCCTATCCCTGTCATAGAGGAATTGCTGGATGAATTGGGAAATGTTAAGTTTTTTTCTAAGTTGGATCTAAGGTCTGGATACTATCAAATCAGAATGTGTTCTGATGACATTGGAAAAACTGCTTTCAGATCCCACCATGGCCATTATGAATTTGTGGTGATGCCTTTTGGCCTCACAAATGCCCCCTCCACCTTTCAAAGTCTTTATTTTTCAATCATATCTGAGGAAGTGTATCTTAGTGTTCTTTGATGATATCCTTATCTATAGACCTTCTTGGTCTATTCATTTGGATCACCTAGAGACAACTTTCCAAGTGTTAAAGACCCATGTTTATTTTTCAAGATGAGTAAATGTTCCTTTGGGGAAATTGAAGTTGAATACTTGGGCCATATCATTGGTCAGGGTGGTGTTTCTGCTGATCCAAAGAAGTTAGAAGCAATTGTTCTATGGCCGTGTCCTAAAACTATACGGAGCTGAGGGGTTTCCTTGGGTTGACTGAATATTATAGGAAATTTATAAGGGGATACGGGGTGATAGCTAGGCCCCAATATGATCTATTGAAAAAGGGTACTTACCACTGGAATGAGATGGCTGAGTAAGCCTTTTGTGCTTTGAAGAAGGTTATGACTACACCTCCAGTGCTAGCATTACCCAACTTTTCTGAAGAATTTGTAATAGAGACAGATGCGTGTGATGATGGTATAGGAGCATTTCTAATGCAAACTAGCCATCCTTTGCTATTCTATAGTAAGGCCTTGGGACCTCAACATACGAGGCTATTTGTCTATGAAAAGGAGATACTGGCGATAGTAGCTGCTGTACAAAAATGGAGACACTACCTCATTGGCCGACACTTCACTATTAGAACAGATCATTAAAGTCTTACGTATTTGATGAAATAAAATACATCCACTCTTAGTAAGCAAAAGTGGATCGCCAAGCTATTAGGATATGATTTCACCATTATGTACAAGAAGGGGAAAGAAAACCTTGCAGCTGATGCTTTGTATCGAGTGGCTAAGTTGTACGCTATTTCTATAGTAACTGGTCAGCTGATTCAAGAGATTAAAGACTCTTATGTTTCTGATGTGCGGTTCTCTAAACTAATTCAACAATTACAGGCTAATCCAGATGCTAAGGTGGGTTATGAGTATAGGAATGGGTTGCTTTTCAAGAGAGGTAAAGTGATGATTGGTCATGATAGTCCCTTAAAACAACAATTGTTGCAACTGCACCATGATAGTGCTATGGGAGGGCATGGTGGAATGATTGCTACCTTGCATAGACTCAAGCACGTCTATCAGTGGAAAGGGATCAAGAAGGATGTGCATAAACATGTCCAAGAATGTGAGGTTTGTCAAAAGAACAAGGTGGAGACTGTGGATACTCCTGGCTTGTTACAACCATTTCCAATTCCTGAGAGAGTCTGGCAAGATATCAGCATGGATTTCATGGAAGGTCTTCCACTATCCATGGGCAAGACTGCAGTGTGTGTGGTGGTTGACAGGCTGAGTAAGTATGCTCACTTCATTTCCCTCAAACACCTATAAACTGCTGAAGGTGTGGCTCACTTGTTTCTAGAGAATGTGTATAAACTTCATGGGTTGCCTCAGACCATTGTCTCTGACAGAGACTATTTTTCTCAGCAAGTTTTGGTAGGAATTATTTAGCCTACAAGGGATTGCACTTTACCATTCCACTGCTTACCACCCCCAAAGTGATGGCCAGACAGAAACTATTAATAAATGTTTGGAAGGATACTTAAGGTGTATGTGTGGTGACAGGCCTAAGACGTGGACTACATGGTTACCCTTAGCCGAATGGTGGTAGAATACCAATTTTCACAACTCTACAAAATCCACTCCCTATGAAATACTCTATGGTCAGTGCCCACCTCTCCACATTCCTTATTTACCTCAGAGTTCTATGATAGAAGCTGTTGACAGAAGTTTGCAAGCTAGGGAGTCCACGTTAAGGGCACTCAAACATCACCTGTTATTAGCTCAGCAACGTATGAAGACCCAAGCTGATAATAAAAGGTTTGATAGACAGTTCACACTAGGTGATATGGTTTATGTCAAGTTCCAGACTTATAGAAAGATGTCTATGAGAGGAGATGATTATTCTAAGCTCAACCCTAAGTTATTTGGACCCTTTCAGGTCCTTCGAAGAGTTGGACAGGTCACCTACCAATTGGAACTACCTCCTAATGCCAAGATACATCATACATTTCATGTGTCCCAACTTAAAGGCAAAGTGCGTGATAGTCCAGTGGTATCTCATCTACCTATGTCATTTTCTGCTAATGGACATATCTTGCTGGATCCTGAAGCTATGGTGGATCGTCGAATTGTGCAAAAGCATCACAGGCCAATCACTCAAGTTCTCATCAAGTGGTTCAATTGTTCTTCTGCTGACAACACTTGGATGGATTTGCAGGATGTCCACAAGCAATTTCCTCATTTTAATCCTTGAGGACAAGGATAGTTTCCAAGGGGGAAGGAATTGTTATATACATAATTGAGCTAGGAGGGATTTAGTTAGTTTGCTACAAATAATTAGGCTAATCAGGGGTAGTTTAGTCAATTCTTAAAGTTACTTCTGGAATTCTGTTAGTTGGTTAGGCAGTTAGATTCCCAACTGCTCTTGGGAAAAATGGATAAAAGAATCCCCTTGTGTAAACATTGAGGACACATTTTGCAATAATATTTCTCTCATCCTATCTTCTCTAAATTCTCTCTTCAATTAAATTTTGAGGTTTATCTCTTGCAATTGTTGTTCAAGGGTCATTCTTATGTGTTGATCCTTTAGACTTGTAGAGTTGTGCTTCTCAATTTAGCACATACCAAACACTTTCCAACAAAAGCAGGCCTACTGTTATGACCCAATTCACTTAAGCCATGACCAACTCAGTATGCCTAATCCGATTGACCAAGATTGGATCATATTTTTCATGCTAAAAATTCGACAGAGTTTCCTCTGTATCAGGAGAACCCATAAATTTTTAACTTGTTAACATTTAACAACACAACTACTCAACCTACTATAATAGCAACATCATAAGTCTAAGAGAATATCTAAGTTGAAAGTTAGCGACCTCCACAAGGTGTTAGAAGTTTCAAGTCTCCTCTTTATTAAACAAACTAAAATCAAATTTACAAGATCGACTCAAGGAGCAAAATTCAAGAATTTAAATATGCTAATATACTTCATTTGTCTAAACAAAATGATGGCTCACATGAAGTAAGCATAGGGCTTACTGGATTCGACTTCAACTCTGTCTACCACTATGTCAAAGTCAAAGGATTACCTCAGCTGAATTATCTGAAAAGAAAAAGGAGTGGTGTTAGTCACACTAACTGAGTGAGTAATAATGCCAATCATAGCATTTTACATGGGACATACATATATATCAGAAAGTATGCATTTATAAATCATCATCCATTACTTATGTCAGTCAAGTTAACAATTCATGTATGAAATTATATTCAATTGATTTAAATAATGACCTATAGTACGATTCAATGCCAATATCAAAATATACTTTCTGATATTACGGACCCGTCAGCTAAGTTCCTTTCTAGCGAGTCTTTATATAACATTAGTTTTTTCTACAAGGTGCACCAGATCTAACAATCTTGACGTCAGATAACAACGATACTGACAACGTTAATCTCCTGAAATAGTTCCCTTCTAATGCAATGTATATTCATATTCTTGTTGTGTAAATTTGAATTCAATAACATATAATAGCTTATAAATTTAGGAGCAATAAGTAGGTAACTCATGGTAAAAATGATTCAGTGCATTTTCAAATACTTGATCATATTACTACTTCGTCGTGTACAAGAAACCAATTATTAGATAAATGAACCCAAAATGCAATGAAACAAATTAAAATACGAGATAATTAAAAATCAACTATTGAAAAATTATCACTCATAATACTCTTGCAGAATAACTCCAATTTGGTACCAATGATTCTACCCTCGATGTATCAATTATCTAAAGAAATATTAAATAATCTTTGAGTCAAAGGTGATTCATCAGAACGCTAATTTTATTCTCTAGCTACTGCTTCAAGCTAAACTTTATTGTTTATCCTAAGAATATAATTTCAAAAATCTCTATTAGCAAGTTATGATTCAGAACCTTGTAACTACAAGCAAGTAATATACACCTAGTATTGGTGCAAAAATCAGATTTTTTGGACCTTTTTTCCGAAGTTAAAAAGTTTTAAAAGAAAATTTCAGGTTATTGATTCTAAATCTTAGATGTTTATAGATGCTATCTATGGTAACAAAAGGGTGAGTTTGTAGGTGAACAAGACAAGACAAGACAAGACCTATCCAGGGTTGAGCCCTGGGATTTGACGGCGGAGTAGCGGGAGCACATATTGTATTTTCTAGCTTATGCTTTTCCTATTCATGGAGATTTTGTAACTATTCCATTTTACAATTCTATTGGTGTGAAGTGAGCTCTAATAATCGAAGCGGATAAAAGAGCCTACTTTGGTGACCCTTCGTTATTCTGATTTTGGTTTTCGTATCATGGATCTTGGGTCGTGCTTTATGGCATTTCCACTATAGAAAAATGGTAGAAGCCCATGCATACCAATTCATCTCTTTAAAAGATGGGGGTCATGGACTTTGCTGAACTAGATTCCCTGCTAGCGAGATACAGACTAGAGGGTTTTCCTGCCCGCTTGTGGTTCGCCTTTCTCCAAACAAAATATATGGACCTACTCTCACACCCGAATCTGTACAATTTCTCAATCTTGACTGCTGGCGGAGTCATTTCAACTCACTTGAAAAGTACCCTCACAGGGCTGAGAAGCTCTTGCTTGCTGCTTGCTGTCTACATCATTGCAAGCCCCTTCCATTCGGCCCAAGTTTTCTTTTGATAAATTCCATCGATTGTAGCTAGTGATTGCCTAGGTCGGTGTGTCGCACCAGTCTTCCTTCTTTTTTAGTGCACATGAAATGACATCCTCCTATAATAGTTAGCAGTATTGAACAAGTGAGTCATCGATCCGAGGTTAGTACAAATTTTTGTCAGTTTCCTAGGGACATCGAAGTCTTGGAACTACATCGATAGATAAAGCACCCCCGCCCCCCCGAGTGGACAAAAAAGAAAGGATTTCTCAGAGCAACCCCCTAGGTTCCAGACCCAGGAGTCGTTGCCACTAGTAAATTAGACTATCCCCCTAAAAAGAACTCGGAGCCTAAAGAGAAGAGAGTTCAGTCTACAATAAGCTGGGCCTATAGGTGTTCCAAAAGTTAAAATGAATAAGCGTGGATTTCGACGCGTTCAACCACATGACTGTAAGGAGAGGGTCTTCATCTCTTAGCCTTACGGTCAAAAAACAACATTGATGAAGGCGTCCGATTGGATCTGGTCCTATTCGACCTAACCCCAGAACTTAGAACGGCAAAGAGGAACTACTTGACGTTGCATATTAGAACTCATTAAAGCTCGTGGAAGCGAGCTAGTCCCCGAAAATGCCCGGTACTTTAGCGAATAACCGAACATTAGAAAAATAAATTGAAAAATATTTTTCACTTACCAACCAAACATGAGAAAATGAGTTAAAAATCAGTTTATTTTCCAGGAAAATATTTTCCTCCATACCAAACACAATCGAAAGCCTTGACTTGTTTCAAGTTTGCTATTTCTCTTCTCTTTTTGTTTTGTCTCTTCTTCTCTGTTCTTTTTTTGTGTTTTGCAGCTAGCGTTGAAAGCTTTAAGCTGTAACCAAACTAGATGTTTAAAGCTTCTATTTCATGACCACTTTTCTCCTTTTTTTTCAAAGTTGCCCTGATCTCTTTTTTTACTAATTACTTGGACTTAAGAAATTAATGGGTTGGGTTAGGAGTTATAATTGGTTACTTATTTAAATGAGTTTGACCCAAATCTTTAAGTCCTTATATCCTCACCCCCTTAAGAAAATTTAGACTCCGAAGTTTCAAACATATGCACAGCTGTGGATAAAAATAAATAAGGATACTTGGCTCACATTACCTTCTTGACCTCCCATATGACTTCCTCACTAGTATGATTTTTTCACACCACTTTCATTGTCAGCATCTCCTTTGCTCACAACTTCCTACTTGTCTACTCATTATAAACATTGGCTCCTCATCATAAGTTAGGTTCTTGTCTAACTGAATATTTAATGCTTCGAGCACAAGTGAGGGGTATGGTATGTAATTTTGCAATATAGATACATGAAAATATTGAATAAATTGATGACAATTTAGCTGGAAGTGCTAAACAAATATACAACTGCTCCAACTCTATCTAGTATCTCATATGGCCTAATATACCTCAAACTTAATTTTTCCTTCTTAACGAATCTTAAAACACCTTTCATTGGTGATACATGTAAGAACACATGATCTCATATTGAAAACACTAACTCTTGATGTCTTTTAACTTCATAAGCCTTTTGCCATTATGGGTGCTAACAATCTGTGTCTAATTAATTGGACCTTGTTACTTGTAGACTTCACCAAATCTTGACCCAGTACCTTAGACTCACCAGCCTCAAACTATCCAATGAGAGATCAACATCGTCTTTAATATGACGCTTTGTAAGATGCAATTTGTATACTCACTTGAAAGATATTATCGTAAGCAAACTTTATCAATGGTAGATATTGTCTCAACTATCACCAAAATCAAGCACATAAGATATCAACATATCTTCAGGTGTCTGTATGGTTCACTTTGTTTGTTTTTTTGTCTGAGGGTGAAATACAGTTCTTAGATTCACTTGCATTCCGAATACTCCTTGAAATTCTTCCAGAAGTGTGAGGTAAACTGTAATCTCCTATCCATATAATGGAAATTGGAACTTCATGAAGCTTGACAATTTCATCCATATAGATTTTGTGCATATCGTGCATCATTATAGGTAGTTTTGATGGATAAGAAGTGTGTCAACTTTGTTAACCGATCTACGACCACTCATATTGAATTATAACCCTTAAGAGTTCATTATCCTATTATAAAATCCATGGTCATTTGCTCCCATTTCCACTCGGGTATCACAAGTTGTTACATCAACCCTAAGGGTCTTTGATGTTTAGCTTTAATTTGGTGGCAAGTCAAACATTGAGTGGCATGATTCACAATATCTTTCCTCATACCTTTCCATCAATACAACTGATGAAGGTCTTGATACATTTTTTAGATCTAGAATGAACTAAGTACTTGGATTCATGCGCTTCTTCAAGCAAAGCTTGTCTTAGTCCATCAAATTTTGACACACAAATATGATTACCAAGTAGTAATACCCCATGACTATCTAAGGTAGGATATTTATTCTTGTTGACAATACTTTCATCTCTAATTTTACACAACCGTATATCTAGGTATTTCTTTGCCTTTGTATCGTCCATCAATGATGACTTGGCTTGAACACAGACAAATAATGTACTTTCATTCCCCAAACTAAAGGATGTTCCACTTTATTTCAATTTGTGAATTTCTTTTGCTAGTGATCTCCTTATTAGAGTAAGGTGGGCCAAGCTTTCCATAGATTTTCGGTTCAATACATCAGCAACCACATTAGCTTTGCATGGATGGTACAAAATTGCACAGTCATAATCATTAAATAACTTACCCATATTCATTGTCGAAGATTCAAATTTCTTTGTTGAAAGATATATTAGAGGCTCTTGTTATCAGTATATATCTCGTATTTCTCTTCATATAAATAATGTCACCAAATCGTCAGAGCAAAGACAATTGTGACCATCTTTAGTTCATATGTAAGATAATTATGCTCATGCTTTTTCAGTTACCTTGAAGCATAAGCTATGGCCCATCCTTTTTGCATAAGCACACACCCTAGTCCAGTCGAGAAGCATAATAATAAATTGCAAATCCTATGGCAGTACTAATACTGGAGTTGTTGTCAAACTTTCCTTAAGATTTTGAAGTAGTCGCCTTGTTGTCCGTACCTACATCGTTAGGTCATGTAGGTAAAGAAGTATGTGTTAGTAGATAGAATGCACTAAGTACGTAGGTATGCCATGAATCAAAGGACATCACAATAATATCAATATGAATAATCATCATCAATAGGATATGGGTACAATATCCATGAGTATGCAAATTTAAAATCACGAGAAGAAGCATCATAAAATCCATTCATAACCTTAACAGGCATATGTGGGAATAAAACCATAATCAACATTCATTAGACCATTAAGACTATTACATGGAATCTTGTTGTTCACTCTAGATCGAGCTAAGAGGAGTCTACTTTTCCAAGGTAAACTCGATCCTCACCCTTAGGCTCTATCCTAGCACGACGAGAACCATTATTTGACCCCACCCTTTAGGTTATATCCTAGCACGGTGTCACGATCCGAGAGTAGGGTCTAGATGTGACATGGCGAAGGAGAACCCGAAAGTCCTCAATCAAGCTATCATAGCATCATCACACACATCATCGGTTCAGAAGC
>JBCEWC010003538.1:0-29938 GCA_038996855.1 Solanum aculeatissimum
TATATATTTATTTATTTATTTATTTATCAAATGACTTTTTTTTTACTTAGTGTCTTGAGCCTCGGCTAATTAAATCCAGATCGCTCGCTTTAGAGTTCATTCAGAGGCTCCCAACAGGATTTTCTCCATAAAATGATTACTAATTTCATGTTAAATTATTTATTAAATTGTCATCAACTAATTGTTGTTTAATGGTTCTTTATCTACTTCTTTCAAAATTAGATGCCAAAAATTTCATAATAAGTATTTATTCTTTTCCAACCAATAACTATTGGAATCACAGGCCAAAGAATTATCTGAAAATTGATAGTGCATAGAACCATATGCTCTTTATCCAAAAACCTCTATATATGGTCTTATTTGTTTCACTATGATTCTTTGTTAATTGAAAAAAAAAGAAGAAGATATAAATCATTTTCATACACTTGGTCACACTTACAAAACATATTATATTCAAATGTATTAAATGATTGAAGGTTCCTTCATGAGGTAACAAATTGCTCATAAATGCATCCACAACCTTGTTGATTCCATAAAGAATAGATATTTTTGTAGAAATATAATATTATTTTTAGATAAACATATTACAAGATATTTTGTCTAGCATGTGCTTAACAAACACAACATCTACCCTATAAAATATCAAGAGATCATTAACAAAACTTAATTGTATAGTCTTCTATTTTTAGCAATTAGAATGATAATAAAAATTAAATTGTAAGGATAAAGTCTTCAATAATCTTGTGTTCTTGAAACTCTAATCACAAGTTGAGGATACTTAATTATGCCTTTTCCCCCCAAAAAATATTTATATATTCAAAAAATATTTTAACTTTAAAATTTTTATTTTATCCTTAATTAGATATTTATATCAGGATAATATTTAAAACTTGTCTTAGGTCACAAGTTTCAATCATTTATTTCGATTTAAATTTCAAATCTAGCAAATAATGACATAAAAGTAAAAAAGTATAATGCCCCCATAAGTTGAAAAGTCAAAAAACAAGATATAAAAAAGGATTCCACAAGAAATTCGATTTTTCAGGAACTAGGTAGACTTCATGAGGCTCTTGGCTGGCCATGAAGAGGACCATGAGCCATGAGAGGCTCTCGTGGTCTGGCCCTGGAAATTATGGGAGTCTATGTCGAGGTTCACGGGTCGTGGTATGAATCACGAACCGTAGACCTGTTTGTAAAACTCCGTTCCTAAGATTCCCAGTGAGGCGAGAACTACGAAGGGGACCATGAGTGGTGGTGTCTGTCACTAGTTGTGGTGGCCCTCGTGGAAGTTACCCTTTGCCAGCCCAGTGACCCCCACCATGGACCATGGTCCTTTTCACGGGTCATGGTGCCCCTTTCGTACAAAGGTCCATTAAGTTGAATTTAAAAGAGGGGTGTTTTGCTCTTTTCCCTAATTATTCATAAGGAATTTGGATGATTTTTGAAGCTAAGTTCTATTTTATTAACTATCCTAATCTTTTCTAAGTCCTTCATTTTCACCTAATTCTTAATTCACAAAAAACCTCACTCTAGGAAATCCTCCCAAGACTTTTTTCTTCTTCGACTAAGGTGGTTTGCAACAAATTTTATAGTGATAAAAAATAAATTGTAATCATAAATAAAATATTGAAGAAACATAATTTAATTGATAAATAATGGGGTATAAATCTGTTTATCCCTTGATGTATTTCTCGAATTAGGATAATTTGGATTTGATCTCCATGAAAGGATTCATGTTGATCTCTGTATGAATATTCAAAAGTTTATGAGATTTGTAAGATGCCTCTTTAAGATAATATAATACCATTTATATAGGCATAGGTTAGGGTTTAGGGTAAAGTAGCATCCAAGAAATCCTAATTGAAATAAGACTCATCTTGTAGAGTCCTACAAAATTTTGATATCTACAAATGTCTTCTGCTTCAAGGCTTGTCGGAGTGTAGACTTACTTAAACTCAAAGACGAGGTTTGAAATACTCATTCTTTCACTTTTGCGATTTTGTAGTTTTAGATTTGCAAATTTTATTTGTATTGAGAAAATAGATGAAGGGCATATTTGGTCCCACTAGGCGTGCCAAAAATTATAAGACAATAAATTTCACGTCAAAAAAATAACAATCAAGAAACGAAAGATATTGCAATAATTGAAGTATTTTATTTCAAGATGTGAGTTCTATAATCTCAATGAATTCTCTAATTCGTCTTTTCAAATATAAATTTAAGGACTCTTGAGCTTGATCTTGAATCTTGTGAAACTTGACGTATTTGATCTTGACTTGTACTTGAATTCAACGACTTTTGGGTCTGATCTTGATTTATGGATTTGATGAACTTGATCTTGACTTGTACTTAAATTCAAGGGCTTTTGGGCTTCTTCGTGAATTTAGTGGTCTTGATCTTGATGCCTTCTTGGACTTTGAATGCTTGAATTATCGAACTTGTTACTTGTAGAGAAATTTGTGGCTTTGATCCACGAGCTCTCTCGACTTCTTGTTAAAATTCTTGTGTGATTTTTGAATTATAAGGACCCCTAAAGATAATTATAGAGTTGAGGAGTTATGATGGAATTAAACTTTCTTTCATTCAATTAGATTCAAGTGATATGACATAAGAAAAGTTATAAGAACATGATTCTTTCTAAGTGACATGACGATATTTGGTTTGTCAGAACACGTAACTTATACACGTGACACATTTTTATTGACCTTTGGTTAATATAAGAATATCATGTCAACTTGACACATGACATGAGCTTATTGGCTACTTTCTATTACTAGACATGTCACGTCAAATTAACATCAAGTGAGCCTCTAGAATGAAATAATACTAGACCTAATAAAATAGGTCATCTTTATAACCCAAATAAATGAATTTGAACATTTAATTAAATTCATATTTTATTAGATTTAAATAATCAATCCATAATATTTATTTGGACTAATATATTTTAAATTTAATATGATTTGAAATATTTTATAAAATTTATATTTTTATATGATTACAACAACGTTTCTTATAGTATTTTGTAAAGACAAGAATAAATATACATAAATTACGTAATAATACAAATGTCTGAATAATTTTGACAATGTATGTAACAATTGATTATATTCAAAAAGTGTTTAAAAAAAATTAATACTTCAATTTATTAAATATATTAATTATTCTATATATATAAAAATATTACCAATTAGAATATTACTTTTTACTATCGTAATACTTCTAATTACAAAAATCAATAGCGGGCTTATCCTAATAATATAACATATGCCCATGATGTACAACTCTATCCACCTGTCAAACAAGCTCTAGGGTTCTTTCAAGTGTGCTATTGGGGGTTATACAGACGATTCGTACTGCAATTCTACAACGCCTTCATCGGATCTGGTTGTCTCCTTTATGTATGTATCTCCTTCTGTCCTTCAGCTGCTCTTGGTTCTTCGTTTAATCGGTCGAATTTATTATTATTTTTTATGTAGGGTTTCTTTGTAGTTCCTTTTGATTGAGCTTGCTTACATTGGCTGTGCCAAGCCCGAATTATAGTTAGTTACTAAGATTTGGTTATGACTTATTGAATGGTAAGATGAGTAAAAGTTCTTAGGGTTGTGGTAGGCTGACATCTAGGTATGAATCCTGGTTGCATGGCAACAAATTTACTCGTTACTCTAAGGATCCTTTCCAACAAAGTATATAGACAGTGAGAACTTGTAAAATAAAGGTAACTCTATATTCAACTAGAAAATGAAGATTACCTCAAACTACCTGATAATATTTTCTTTTAAAACAATTGTGATGTCCGGTCCATCTTGCGCGATCTCGATTATTCAGTCTTGTAACTTCTACCTTCAATCAGCGATACCAGAGTAACTTTGTCCACCAAGGTTTGGGAAAATGGGAAGAAATCACCTAGTGTCTATTAGCTTTACTAAGATTTAAATCTTTGTCTCTAAGGTTTGCACCCACTTTGACCACCTGGCTATACCCTTGGGTGCTAGTTGAAGTTTATCTCTAAGGAATTAGGTTTGGCAAAATCTTATTTAAAGCATGAATTCGAAGTACTCCCGTTGCCTAAAAGTCAAAGTGTACATATTGAATTATTACAGAAGGGAATACTTGGATTCCTTTTATTAAACAATCTGCTGCATCCGTAGATACAGCTCCCACTTGATTATTGGTTAAGTTTTCAATGCAAAAAGCTCCACAGAGCTGTTATATTTGGGTACTCTGAGGTCCACAACCTTCTTGATCGCTCCCAGCAACTACCATTGAAGTCCTGGCACAGATATATTCAAAAGCTTGATACTGTAGCCTTGTAGTTTTGCTTCCTTTCATATATGGGGTTACTTCTTCTTACCTTCCTATTTTACTATTAATACTGAGTTGGAGATGTTAGAATGTGTCTGGAAGTATTGCATTTGCTCATTCCGATTAAGGCACTCTACTGTGGTAGTGATACATAAGTAACTTTATTAGGTGTACTCAGCATTTTTTTTTTTTGGGAAAATCATGCTTGTCTTTCTATGTTTCAACTCATTCAACAGTGCCTTTCCTATAGGCCAAGGGAGTGAAGCATCTAGATCCTACTACTAGGGCGAGAGGACTGATCCAAGGTTGGCCTTAGAGAATCAAGGTGGCAAGGATCTCAGCGCACAGCCGCGTGAAGAAGACATGGATATTGGTTATGAAGATAAGCCTGTGCAGCAGACTTTGGAAGGTCTTGAGCAGAAATTCCTTGATGATATAATGAAACTGACCAAGGAGCAAAATGATGCAGAGGATGCAGAAAATTCTAGGCATAGGGAGGTTAGTTCAGCTTGCTTAAGTGCTCCAATAACATAGTAATTCTTCATTACTGCATCAAGTTCTAAAGAGGTGCATCAAAAGGTTAATACCACACTATGCATTATCTACATCTTTTTTAGGATATAGTAATGCTTACATACATGGAGAGACCCCCTTCACATCCAAGTTCTTATGCCCAGCTTTTGATTTTCACAATATCCATAGCGATCAACACTGTGCGACTGCATGACTCCAACTGAGAGGCACAAATATTCCCTTAACATCTTAGTTCTTATAAATAAAGAGCATTCTTGCTATTCCTCGAAACTTATCTTATTCTCAAGTTTATTGGAACAGAAAATCAATCCCTTACCTTAATCTTTTGTGTCCAACCATGTTTAGATTGATGGGCACTATCTGCTATAGTAAAACAGATCAAAGTATGATGTAAAAAGATATCAGATCAAAGCCAAGTAAACCTGTTAAAGTATCATATCCGAGGACTGTAGCCAAAAATACTTTGCAAACTGTGTTTATGTGTGCCTGATAAAGCTTTACTCCTTACCTCATATTATATTTGACTCAGCTTGTTTGGTGTTGGAGTTCAGATGCTTATTTCACTTGGATAATCTTATTATTGGTCAATTAGTTGTATGACAAGTTTGGAGCTTGTATGAAGTTTGCTTGACAGTGTTGACAATATATCGTAACTTTTAGTTGTGTTTGCTTAATGATCTCATCATCTCAGATACTGTTGATATGATCTGTCCTCTTCCAAAATTTGGATCAACTTTATTAATCCAAATCAAATATTTAAATGTACTAAGTAGTTTGTAATATATGGATAGGATCAAAGGTTAAGCTTGTATTTCCAAGTTTCAAAAAGATGTATATGTTGAATGTCTAATTTAGGTAGGTTACAGTACACTGTTTTTAATGTTGCTTCTATAATCTGTTTCCTGTACCTGCAGATATGATAGGTACTGAAATTTTTATCCTAATTCTTTGGTTGCTTTCTAGAATGCTCACTCTGCGTAGAACTGCAGTGAACAGTTGTGACTAGACCAGAAATTATCATATCTACTTGCTGCAGTAAGATACAAATGAATTTTCTTAGATATAATACTGGTTCCACGGAATCTGAAATCTGCAACTTCCTTGTTACACAGTGTCTGTTATCAAGAAAACTTGTACTATAAGCTAGTACATGGTGTAAAAGAAGGATATTAGCTGCTGAGTCTAGAATTTTCTGAGGCTTTTATCTTCATATTTTCTACTTTCTAAATATATGTACGTAACTAATGAAGCTTGGGAGACTGGGGATGTTGAATTAAAATTTCTGAGACAGATTTTTGTTGATGTTTTATGCATTTTGCTGCGTCGAATCTTCCTTTCTCGTCATATGCTGCATTAAAATTTCTGAGCCTTTCTTCATAGCAGAAATGCGTACCCTATGCTTACATCTCCATTCTTTGGTTATCACTTGAAATTCAATTACCTCTTTTTTCCTCCCTTTTTCTGATGCAAAATTATTAATGTTGCATCCAGTATTTCGTAGCAGTTATGGTCTAACTGCGAATCAATTAAGGATTAGGACAACTGTACTGACTGGTCAAGCTTTAGCGAAATTGTAAACCAGATCTAAGTCCTGCTATTCCAAAGCATAAGCTGGAATTAATGTCAGAACTGTTCATTCCTAAATGCAAAATTGAAGTATTTATACCAAAATTATCAACATCATCATATCAGTGAAATTCCACTAGTGGGTTCTGCAGAAGGTAAAGTGTATGCGACCTTACCACTACCTTGGGGAGGTAGAGAGCCTGTTTCCTAAAAGACTTTCTTTTCAAGTGCAGCAAATCCAAGTACTAGGAAGAAGAAAACAGTGGAAAAAACATAGCAGCTAACAAGGGGGGCAGTGCAAATCATACAAGAAAGGATCAGGAACAACAAAATAGTGCGATAATCGAAACACAATAAACAACAGATGATGATAGACATCACACTCAAGAACTACAATAATACAACTAGTACAACGGCAAAACACCAACAAGCCTAAATTCTCGAAAAGCAAGACAACACTCTACTACCTACTGACTTTCTGCCCTAATACGCGTCCTCTACACCCTCCTATCTAAGGTCGTATCCTTGGTAACGTGAAGTTGTGCAGTGCCATGTCCTGTCTAATCATCTTTCCGATACTTCTTCGGCCTACCTCTCCCTCTCCTTGTAGTGGTAAGGTTTGGGTGCCAATTTATGTCAAAAAGCTTATTTCTGTTCTAGTTTACAAGAGAAGAATATCATTATTTACTTATTCAATGAAAAAGGGAAAAAACTAAGAAGAATGTGCTACTATGCATGTCTTGACAGGGATGGTGACTAAAAGCATTGATGAATTTTTTCTCGAGTTCATTATGTCTCTTTAAACTTCCTCCATCAGAATTTCTATAGCAGCAACCTAGGATGCGTACACATTTAAGAGAGCAATTGACTACCTCACTAGGTGGTAACTGACCTCAATTGAGGTTGTCTTCATTCTCTTCAAGTTTGTCAAACAGGATTTAGCTGATGTAGAAGCATCAAAAACATTAACTTAGCAAATACTTAGACAAGAAGAAAAAAATATAGTTCTCTTATCTTATTTTCCCGTTAGTAGAGATTAAATGGTTATGATTTAGGTGAGTCATAGTGCACCCTAGGGTGTGGCCTAGTGGTCAGTGAATTGGGTTGAGAACCACAAGGTTTCGGGTTCAAATTTTAGCGGAGGTAACAACCTAGGTGATTTCATTCCATCTGTTCAAGCATTGGTGTACTGTGCTACCTGATAGTGGGAGTTATAGCAGGTTTTCCATGGAATTATTTGAGGTATGCACTAGTTGACTCAGACATCCTGGTATAAAAAAGGAATTAGACGATTTATAGGTTTCCTCATCACCATGAATGTCATTCCTTCTAACCCTGGCCAGACATTTGTCTCCTTTAGGGATTCTCAGTTTCACGACACTGTTCTGCTTGAGATGGAGATAAGTAACAGTTTTATATTCAATTAATTTCAAACTGATAGCAAACTTTTTTGTGGGAATAACGGCATGCAAAATCATTTTTGTACTCTAATAATGCTTCTTTTCCCTGTAGTCATATTCATAATGAGAGGATATTTTTTCTTGTGAAAAGCAAACTCAAATAGAGAACCAAACCAGTATGGCACTCACAACATCTATGGTGATTATAAGAATGCTAAGATTCCCAGTTTATGATGTTAGCCCGCGTGTTTTTCTTCTTTACCTTGTATTCCTGTCATGTAACTATGTTATATTTTTGTAGAGAATTTTGATATTGAAATATTAAGTAATATGATTATGGCAGTCACACATATATGGAAAAGACAGTGCAGAATCTTGCAGGATTTCATCCTATTATTGCTTTTAGATCAGTTATGGTTTACTATTGAGAGTAGAGGTTCTCGATGTTTCTGAATGTGACATTGTGTGTTAAGCTTTTATTAGTTTAGAAATCTTGTTTCTATGAGAGTAACACTTTTGGCTTATATTTCAGCGGATAAATGCAATCAACACACAATATCAAGAACAGCTAGTTGCTCTTCGCGCCCGGCAAGCTAATCACAGAGATGAAGTCCTTCGAAGGGAGTGTCATGCCAGAAAACAACAGTATGAGCAAGTTGCTTTGGACAACTATCGACACAGCAACATGAGTGCTAGCAATGCTCGTGGATATGTGGCAAACTCTCCAGCAGGAGAACGACAAGTTGCCTATAACTCTCCAGCTGGAGAACGACAAGTTGCCTATAATTCTCCAGCAGGAGAACGACAAGCAGCTTATAATGCTGACAGTTATGACGCTTATAGGGAGAATGCTCGATTTCTTGGCAACAGTGGAAGGGATCACGGGTATGAACCTAGAGTCCAATACCCAGGTGGTCGTGTCTATGACACTGCTCCACGCTATTATTGAATTCTGCTTAGAATAGTATTGAATCCTTCGTTAGTTTGCCTGGACCAGGTGGTCGCGTCTATGACACTGGTTCTCGCTACTCGTCTATATAGCTTTTATCAGATGGGATAGAAAAGTCGTGTATTTTACTTTTCTTGAATGATTCATGATCTTGTCATGGATTGGTGATGGAAGTTTGATCTGTTACTGTTCCTAAAATTTCTTGAATGCTTAACCAAATGGCACTAGTTAATGCTAATAGTTCATTCTTCAGTGTGAAGCCTCGCGATTTTTTTTAAGTCAGTGGTGCTTTCTGCCACTTTTTTGTTACTTGAAGTGCTGAAAGGCAAAAATGAAAACATCAACACTACTGTAGTCTCTTCCAGGCTTTCAAAGGTTTATGATACAGAAGCCACTTTGCATTGTAGAAATAAATTTACATTTCTCTGGGAACAGAGGCTTCACCTTTGGAAAGGGTTGCCACATCAATTCTTTTACCAATGAAGAGGTACCTATAATACATACTGAATGCTCTTAAAGGAAAAAATATGCTTCTTGTTTCTTGGATGATACAACAAAATCTGGGATCATCTTTTCTTGTATGTCTTGTTTTCCTAATATAAGAGCTTCAATATGTGTCAAAACCAAAACTTATCAGTCCCTTGCAAGTCGCATGCGCGCTGCTCACAGTCAAGCTTGCCCCACCGAGCATCAACTCGATCACATGGAAATTTAGGCTTGTTCAAACTGTATAAAATTATAGGAATTAACTTCAGGAATACAGTAATAAGATTATGTAATGGTTTTAAAAGAGACGGAAGAACTAGTCGGATAAAGAGAAGTTTCAACTTAAAGACCCAGTAAAGAAAAAATTGGGAAGCTGATGAGAATGGTATGGCTTGGGAAATCCTCCTTCCTTTGAGTAAGCTTTTGAGGTTCGATTAGACCCAAGGTCCATTTAACATGGTATCAAAGTTGGGCCTGGTGGATCCGATGTGGGGCCCTTGGACCGTGCGGAGATCATGAATATACCCCAGTTCATGATTGTGCACGCTCCAGTCTGGTTAGGGTCTGGCGCTGGGGATGAGAATGTCCCACATTGGACCGGGACAAGATCCCACAAGACTCCTTATATGGCTTGAGCAATCCTCCTTCCTTTGAGGTAGCTTTTGGGTTTGAGTTAGGCAAGGTCCATTTAAAAGAAGCAATTAACTTAAGTATTACTGTCACTGCATGAATAATCAACTCCAGAAAATCTGTCTATAATGAACATCAAGAGGACTTGTGAAGTTCATTTATCAGCAGTGAGAAGTAAAGGTTATGATTGGTTGGGTTAAAAAAGGAGAAGTTTCAAATAAAATTGCACAAACAAGATTTAAAATAAAGGGTTTGCAGCCAGTGCATTAATACCATACTTTTTGTCCTCTTTCTTGACATGAAAGATGCACAGGAGGAAACAGAAAAACCATTAAGTTGCAGTACCTTCTATTGACAACATTGTGCACGTGACATAACCATTGTGAAAATTCAGCTTGAGATCCAGCTTGTACAGGATTTGCTCTGTGAAGAACATGACAAACAAAGAAACTCATTACGCTTTTTAAGCATTTTATGGCAGTAGACTAATTGGTTTCTGCCCTTCAATGTCCACCATTGACTCAGTTGCTTGCAACTCATCTGTTTTTTCGCTTGACCCTTTCAATTTACGTACACAGACACCACCACCAACATACCCAGTGTAGTCCCCCAACGTGGGGTATGGGGAAGGTAGAGTGTTCACAGACCTGACCCTACCTCACGGAGGTAGAAAGGCTATTTCCAGAAGATCTCCGGCTCAGGTAATGCATATCAAAGAACATACAGAAGAAAAGAAATATAACAAGTACTAGAGGAAGCATCACAAATCATATAGAAAAAGGAAATAGTAAAAACATCGAAGTAATGCGATAACCAAAATACATGACACAATGGGTAGCCACATAAATCACAGGACAGGGAACTACGTGAAAAATGCTAATACTGCTGGTACTAAGGAGAAACAGGTACAGGGCACCAAATTACCCCAAGCCTAACCCATAGGACAGCGAAAGGTAAAGACAATGATGGGAAAGGAATTTGTCACTTGTCAACAAGAACTATGTTTTTGGAGTAAAAGGATAGTTTAATAGTATGATTGTTGTGGAGAACAATAAAGACTACAATGGAAGTCAATCAACAAGTAGGCCATCACAAATAAACGTTTTATAACTAAGTGGCAAATTGTCCATCACGGACTTGGATATATAATGTTCGGCCGGCGTGCACCTTGGTGTTAGGCGCAACATACCCACATGTGTGCATCGGTGTTCGCAAGCAGTAAACTCTGTAGTGCGCCCAAAGGTGCTTTCCCTTACCTCACCCCAAAGCACGCCATGAGCACACCCCAACCGCATTTTTAAAAAATGCACCTAGTAAAGTCTACCACGTGGGAATGTTAAGCCAATCCCATATCATATAGGTTTAACAGATTAAAATTAGAAAATGAACTGGACAATTCTGTAATAAGAAAATGTACCTATTTCTATTGCTCTGAAGCAAGCTCATAAACTAGGTACCTTAGAACTTCTTTGAAGTGATCTGCACATTCACTGCAAGGGTACATGCGAGATAATATCGCCATCTACAGGCAAACAACAAAAGCAATCCTTTAGTTTCTAAAAAGCCTCAACTTTTTTCTCCAAACCTATGAACAGAATCCTTATGTGATACAGACATCAAGGTCATGAAGTATATAACGGAAGAACTTGCAATGAAATGGATGCATCGATGCGTAACACTTCCCATACTGACAATCACCTTAATTTGGTCTCACTACTTATGAAAAGCACAAGAAAAGAATGGAATTGGTCATTATGAACTAAGGATAAGGAGAAACTATTCTACCCCAAGATAATCACTATTAGCAGATTTAGCCCTCAACTTTGTAAAGTAGCTCTGTTGACCTAATGTAATATCATCTTCAAACACAAAATTCTGAGATCAAGAAAAAACAGTGATTTAGGGTGACTGAGCACCATACCAGTTCTTTCACATCCTTCCTTTGTTGTCTGGTTGGCTTGTCTGGATACTGGAAAAAAGGAACAAATGAGCTCGTGGTCATAAAGGATAACAGGTAAGAATATTCAATGAGAAAAAAGTATTTCTCTCGAGCACAGGAAAAAAAAGAAAGAAGAGAACCACGCGGATAAGGATTATCCTGTGGCACATTATTGTATAATTACACTTCCAAAAGACATTTTCTATAACCGTGGTGTCCGAGTTTAAAAGTCATTTTTATTAACCACCAAGAGCACTAAATATATAACAACATTTTAGAATAAAATTAAAACCAGACCGTTGATTGTCAAAATAGAAGAATTAATGACCATGATCGAACAATTAGAGGGGTAATAAGTGGTCTCACCTCCCTTAACTATGGTATCAATATTATTAATGAACATGTCTTTTTTACAAATACTGTTCAACTCAAATGCCTAACTAACTTGGGCTAAACTCTCATTGAAAGTTTTTTAAAGCTGAGTAAAAAGAGAACTGTAGCTATGGAAAAGGTGGATACTTGACCTGAGCCCCAAGTGTGTGAAGAAAAGTCCAAGTAGCTCTTCCAAGCTCTTCTTTAGTCACTGGGCCAGCACTTTTCTCCTGAGAAAGATGGTTGATTAAAAATTATGTTCACCAACTATATGTTAAGATTTCCCCTTTTTATTAGAAAGAGTGATACAAGAATTATAGCTTACAATGTTTTAAAAAAATGTGGAGTAAAAACAAACAGTGAACAATTGAAAACCAAGATGTGCTGGGTGCATTCTCCTGGTGAATAAAGAGCACCTAACATTTTTTGATCTTCCAGAACAGTTACATATTAAAGAGCTCGATAGATAAGAGGTCTAAAGCAAATACTAAGACTAATATTATTTGATGCATCAACTCCCATATATACAATCTAAGACCAATTGTTGAACAAGCTATTCCCAGTCTAAAACAACACCTCTCAACAAAAAAATAACCCCAGCTAACATAAAATGCAATACTTCCCCTGCAGCATCAATGAAGTTATTACAGGTGAAGGGAGTAATAGCTCAAAGTAACCCAACAATATATTCACTCCCCCTCTTGTACCAAGACTCCTTAAGAAAGCAATTTAATCACTATGTAGTCTTTTCTTTGTAGGTGATAATTGCAAAATCCTCCTGCATTTATATCGTTAACTAAGTCTCAATTCCCAAAAATAGTTCAGACCAACAATATCAATTCTCCATATCCATTCCTCTATATTCAAGCCAATTCCACTTCAACAATGTAGCATGTCACAACAAATAGTATCCAGAGTATTAATCATAGTAAACTATTTTTACGCTTGCAGTCTACATATTGCAACACTGCTTTTTATCCGGCCTTGGAACTGGCTATGCTCTCCATATAGGTAGAGTTCAAAACCTTTCATGCATTTAATCCAAAAAAACAACATACCCATTGTAATCCCACAAGTAGAATGTGGGGAGGGTAGGATGTACGCAAATCTTACCCCTAGCTTTGATTCAAAAGATTGTTAATAGTTCGGTAAGGGTATTGTTCCGATAGATAACTCTTCTATAGAGATCATTAATATCTGGGCTCCTTAGTTCACCCCCATCTATCTAAATGGTCAGTCTCAACTCGAGAGGAAGAACTGGTAATAGACACAACCATCCATTCTGGCTCTATATTTGTTCGAATAAAATGCTTAGCCAATTCCACGCGTCTGACCAAAAAGTCCATTTTTGTTCTTTTCTTTATTACTATCTGGTGAAAACTCAGTCCTCTAGCTATACTACTAGATACAACACCGACCCATAAGCAGGGGCAGAGCCAGGTAGGGTCCAAACCTGCTTCCGCAAAAAATTACTCTATTTATACATGGTTAACATTATTTGTTATGTATATATAGCAGATATTGAAAGCCCCTTTTGGCTTCTTTGTGTATTCACTCCGCCACTGCTCATAAAATTAAAAAAACCATACTTCAAGGCACCATTGTCAATTCAGCTCAGTTAACTCAAAACCCATTCCAGCAATCAACCATATTTTTACAGTACAACTAAAAAGACACACAGACTCTCTATGAGAACTTTCATCAAACACTTGTTGTGCATTATCTGCATACCTCCACAGCAACACTAACACCACAACCCCAAACTACAAAAAGATAAATAAATCGAATACCCTTACAAAAAATACATTCTTGGGTGGTTCAGAATGTTGAAACACCATAGTTGAAGCAGGCTGATTCATGGAAGAAGATGAAGAAGAGAGCACAGTGAAGGAGGACTGGTGATCATTATTATTCTTATGAAATGATGGAACTTTTGGGATTACACCTATGAATTGAGCAAGTTGGATTTGGATAGAGTTTGATACTTTCTCATATGTCTTGAACAGAAACTGCAATGGATTCTCAGACATGGAGGGATTCTTTGACAAGAACCAGAATGTTTTTCCAGCAGTTTTTTCCTTGTGATTATTTCGTTTTATCCAAAACAAAAAGTTTCGAAGATAAATTATATGACACGGATTTTAAGAAAGAAATATAAAATATACTCGTTTAAGCTTTTAGAGAAGGATCAAATATACACTTTTAAAAATAAAAGATTTTGATTTTTTCACTTTTTATCTTAAAAAAAGGGTATATATAGGTCATTTGTGCAATGGTATAGCTATGAAATTTTATTAACGAGGATATATTTGGCTATTTTTCCTCGGTACCAAACACATCGATACTCGTATGAACTTTTGCTAGATTAGAAAAGTTTGCTAGTCAAATGAGAATAACATCTTGGGTCACGTAGTTTGCCTAGGGAAGGATCGTATGTCAAGGAGATGCAATATAGACAATCTATTTGAGCATAATCATCATCGAATGATTTTACATTTCGATCTCGTAATCTATAGGACAAACATACGTATAATTGTAGTTGTACTGTTGGAGTAGGGATACAAATACATACATTGCTTGTTTGACAAAATATTGCTCGGACTCTTCAAAAGTAGTGTATTTTTTGAAGGATCCGAACATGAGTGCAGCAGTATTTTCAAAATCTAACATAGCCTTGAACACTGTTACCAATTCTTCATGAAGCAAAAGTTTCTTCAAGGCAAGTTGACATGGAAAATGTGTAATGTTGCCAACCATATATTCCAACTTCATACCAAATGAAGAACATTATCAATCAGATCCTGGGCAGAAGAAGGAAATCAATCTCTAAAACAGAATCAACAATCTGTTTGGAATCATGAAATGGGTGATCAACACACATAGATCTAGCAGGAGCAGAATACTAAGTGACTTAAAAGTTTATGCATCAAAAATACAGAACAGTACAACATATCAAAATCGCGATAAAAGGTAATGTTAGGAGACATTCTTACATTTCGCGGAATAAAAAATCGTTCAAATTCATGTGCTCTCTATTTACAATTACTAGAAAGAAAGAATTGCTAAAATACTAAAGGGCAAAAGGATAGTCAAAAGAACCTCTTTAACTGTTTCCCTTGGAGAACTCAATTGGAAGTTGAAGCTTCAAAAAGTAATAAAACTACAAGTGTAGAGTAACACTAGTGAAAGTAATGGACATTCCATCTGGATAATGGATCATGAATTTCGTGCAGAATCATCGAGCATCATTCCTTTCAGACTCTTAGCCAACCAGATAGCTGTCTCCCTTGGTGACACCTTGTCCTTCCCGAATGGTTTAAGAACAACAGAGAGCTCTTCTAATCTGTTATTCTCCAGCAAGTCAGCTGATAATTCCAACAGCCCTTCAAGTGCCTCTGCTCTCTGCCTAAAAGATTTGACATCTAATATTTCCTTTACTGGTCGTTCATCCTCCGCAACTGTTGTGTTGGTCTTTGCTGGTTCCGAATGATCTAATCTTGAATGTGAAGAGGTGGGGTTTCCCTGGTTTCTTACATCCATTTCCTTATTTTGGACACTATCGGATATATTGGATTTAACACTCACGGATCCAGAAGTAGACGATTTGGGAGCAATAGGAGAAGCTGGACTTCTATCAAGCTCATCTCTTACCACATTCACAAATTTTCCAACATCAACATTCCTCTCCACAGTGTCAATCACTGGTTGCTCAATACCCACTCGGAAACTACTGTGCCTTATGACATGTATGATATCATCAAAAGCTGGTTTGAGCTGAGAAGAAGCTGCTTTTTCAAGAATCACATTCTGTGGGACGCTTACCTTGTCAGCCAACAAATTGTTTTGGCTGGCTGAAATAAGAGGGGTGAATGGGGAGGCACTTTCAGTTGTCGAGGGAAAGAGTTCCTTGGTCAAGAACTTGTCATCGCCATTGGCTTTTGAAGTAAGGTTAGAGTGGAGCAAATTGCTTTGGCTTGAGGAAACGAGTGGAGTAGTGGGAGCCACACTTTTTGTTGTGGAGGATGATAACCTTGCCATAGACTTGTCGTTGACACAGGATGTTAAACTGGGGTTTGTCAGATGCAAAATATCAGTCGCAGTATCAGGATTGCTTCTTGCGGAATCATCCTCACAAAGAGCAATCTCTATCAAGTGTCGAGAGGTAGTATCCGTAGCTACATATGAATTTGACCTCTCTTCGCAAGCACCAACGTCCAAGCTTCGATGATTCTCCTCAAAATTTTCAATGGAGCCTGCTTCAGATTTCTGGTTATCTTCACGGTTTCCCCTTGAGCTATAAGCATTATCTGAGTGTGATGATGTGGTAATTGAACAAGAAGGTCTAGACCCTACAGTTTCGATTTCACTAGCATGTTCATGACTTCCAACCATTTGTTCAGTCAAGTTAATAAAATGATTTGTTGCATCATCACAAAGTTCAAATCCTTGGATCGACACTGAAGAAGAAGCAGAATTGCTGCTCTCTGTTTGCATTCCTTTTGAAGCTCCTGATGAAACCTTTCGAGAATGTAGCATGCTGTTCTTTGTGGCATGTATGTGACAACCATAAGGAGAAGAATTAGGGATCCTTTCAGGGCCTTTCTTTGTGGCATGTATATGATTACCATCAGAAAAAGAATTAGGCATCCTTTCAGGGTCATGCGACTCCTCATTTGGATTCTTTGTGGCATGTATGTGACAACCATCAGGAGAAGAATTAGGGATCCTTTCAGGGCTTTTCTTTGTGGCATGTATATGACTACCATCAGAAAAAGAATTAGGCATCCTTTCAGGGTCATGCGGCTCCTCATTTGCACCACATACTACATCATTGTCTGCAGTATTCAAGGCATCATGACACGCGGGCTGTAGCCTTCCAGAAAACGATGGTTGCTTAGTCAGTTTAGGAGGTGTTCTCTGTCTTGGCCTTGTAGGTGATCTATCATGGGCGACTTGTCTTATAGTGCAAGAGGGAGAGATCCCCCCGTTTCTTGGTTTAGACTTTGTGGTGGACTCAGCAGTAGGCGACTGTAAGGAAAGGTAATTAAAATATAAATATTATCAAACGTATAGTTGAGTGTTAGTCAAGATAAGAGGATTAGGGACTTGATACCTGATTCTTCAAAATAGGTGGTGTATGTACATTGGATTTAGAGGTAGGAGTAGGTGAACTCGGTTTTAGGACTTTCGGTGATGCTTCAATGTTAGTTTTGCTTGCACCAGTACCACCAACCTTAGTCTTGCCGCCTCTCATTGGAGAACTATGTTCTGTCGTTTTTCCCTCTTTCAAAGCCAACATAATATTTTTTATAGTTGTGGGTTGCTTAACTTCAGCATCACATTTTTTCTCATCCTGCAAAATGTTACTAGAGCCATAGACCTCTGCATCAGCTCCATGATGTTCCTCACTAGAATAATGTTGCTCAAAGTCTTCGTGATCAACAAAGGCAGCATCTGTGTTGGTACCTTTATGGTCCTCATTGCAAGTCATTTCCTGCAAGTTCTTCTCACTCAACTTCAAACCATCTTTATCACTGCATGAACTACTACTACTTTGGCTTCCTCCCATATTCTTGCCAGAGTCACAATCAGCAGTGAGAGGTTTTTCAGGAGAACTTAATGGAGGACAACTAATGGATGGTCGATACTGATCCACATAAGGCTGCAAATATGGGTGCTTCAGGAGTTCCGATGCCTGAGAATATTGAGGTCAGACAATGAACATGACATTCTGACACAAATTTAATTGCAATATTAAGCTTACAGTAGGACGATGCTCGGGGCTCTTCCTCAGCATTCCTCTAATAACTGTTTTTCTGTGAAAACAATATCCAAATAAAATATAATGACAAACAAATGTGCCATCTCAAATAAGCATGTAACAGAAGAATAGAGCATTCACAACGTCAAGATTGGGGCTCGGATTTGTTTTCTGTTGAAAGTTGATAACTTGAACAGGTAACATCTACCATAAGGATTATGAATACACATGATTTCAATTAGTATCTCAAAGTGTTTACATTTGCTTCAAATGTAAAGAAACTGTTACGTGTTGCAAGGAAGGAGAAGATAGACCATTGCAGAACAACCATAATTTTGATAACCAAGAAATCCTCAAGGCTGATGGTCTACGATTCAGAACTTGGTGGATAATGGGACCATTACAGAACATTAACAGTTGCAAGAAAGGAAAGAATAAGAGAAATTATCGCCTAAAACATGACTAAATATTCACGCACAAATTATCAATTAAACACCTATGAGCAGAAGTTTTAGCAAAAAGACAAATCATGCTCTCAAAACAAAGGCCTGACTTACAAGGACGGAGAATAACAAGATGGCAATGGACCAATGCATGATCTGTTTATTTTGCTTATCAGTCCTGCCATGTCCTGAATCAGTATAAAGTTTGTACTATAAATTGTCAAATTCAGTATAAGGCGCAAAAAGTTATCATTTTGAGGAAACAGCATACAATAAGGTGAATATATGCGATGAAATTGCACTTATTTGCTCCCACAACCAAGACTCGCCACATCATTCAGCGTTAACTATTTTCAAGATTATGCCACAGTAAATCTTTTTTTTTTTTCCGGATAAGGTAAAGGTTTATTGACTAAGTACCAAGAAGGTACCAAAACCAAAAGTTACAAAAGCCTGCCGGGAATATCCATACAGTCAACTACAACATCCACCTAGCAACTCCAAAGTCCATATATTGATCTATATTATCAATTAAACTACTTTTACAACAACAAAGTAGATTATGTCATAGTTATTTCTTATTTTCTTTCTAGCCAAATAGTACAGAATATGCACAAAGGTATGCCACAGTAAATCATTGATCAATCACACTGATAGCTTCAATAGTTCACTGAAATTTTGTCGAGTTTGGTATTTCAGACGTTACTGATTCAATATGCGTATAGTAGGCCTCTGTCACCACAACATTAGTGGCACTCTTCTCAAGTTTTGGACGCACTCTTGCTTTAAATAACTAAAATCTCTATTATTTTATCCTTCATCATCATGAATTACTCTTTTATTCTTATTACTTCAGTTGGATTTTATCCTAATGTTTCAGTTTGTACTTTGTTTTGACATCCACTCCCTATGTCCCAATTTATGTGACACCATTTGACTTGACATAGTTTAAGAAAGAAAGCAAAACTTTTGAAATTGTGGTCTAAAATAAAACTTGCACATCTATGTGGCTATAGATCAGTACGGGTAAATGGAATTTTAAAGCTAAATTTTTTCTAATCATGGAAAAACGACATTCTTTTTGGGACGGACTAAAAAGGAAGTAAATTATCTTCAATAATATAGTTGGAATTTGGATTTACCTGTCATTTGTATTCACTAACTTACAAAGGAAACCCCCCATCCCAAGGTCCCTATGTATGCAGATTCAGTTATTTAAGCTTCTATTCATAAATTAATCAATAAAATATAAGGTCAGTTTCCATTTCATTATGTACCCGAGAGATTGAAATGGAGATAAATGGAACAAATTCAAGAAGTCTTACAAATGCTTTAAATGCAGGGCGGTGAGCAGCCATTTCATACATACAGCAGCCTGGTCAAGAAATGAATTAAAGACAGAGAAGAAGCCCACAATGATATGTATATATCAATTAAACATGAGATTATTGCTACGGCAAGCCAGTGTCCTCTGCGTTGGGAAAGAAGATAACCTTGTGAAATGAAAGGTGTGCTAACAGATGACATATAGAGGTGAGATGTTCATATCTTCACAAATTATTGGGAATGAATGTGTACACAGAACTCCAATACAATTTGGCACCACATTCAAAGTAAGATATAAATGTACTTGAACCAGAATGAAGTAAAGGAGTCACATACCTAAGGACCAAATATCTGATTTAAAACCGTATGGAATATCTGTAAGGAGTTCTGGGCACATGTAATTGGGAGTTCCAACTACCTGGAATATAGAACAACACTATCAGCTTACTGAAACATTTCTTCCACCGGAAGTTTTAGCTCAATTAGTTCCATCTCGTGATATCTTCCATTATTTCTTGTTATTTTTCCTTTGGCCTAAGGGGTGGAGATGGGGGGAGAGGATGATCCCTAATGTAATGCTCCTGAGTGTTCGCATCCTTGGTTCCCATTTGATCTTTGACATTGCTTAGTGGAAAAAATATTTAGAAACAAAATGCCAGCTTTATTTAGGCACACTATAGCACAGACTGTGCTAAATCATCATGCAAGTCTGGACTGTTGTCCATATCTGATCCAAAATGACACATGTTGGACACAGAGGACATCAATACCAAGGAGCATCTTCTAATAGTATGTCATCATTTTGTCAGGATTTCACATGTCCTGAATGTATCTTGAAAGTTCCATAATGGACGTATTTCAAGATATTGTTTCTCCTTTTATAGAATGAATGCCCCAATTGGGAGTTTAAGATACTAAAAATGGATCAGGGTTAAGGAAAGTTCAAAAGAGGTAGAAATAAGATACTGAACTATGGTTTCTGGAATGTGTCTATGTCAGTAATAAACAATATAAGACATATAAACCGGTGCATGTCTCTAGGTCTGCCTTCTGTTAGATTAACTTTTACAATGTAAATAATTAATCAAATGATCTGAAACACCAACTTGATTCACCCGTTCCATTCTGTATCCTACATTTCACTTTAAGAATGTAGAAACTAATTTGAGCTACATAGCTTAGGTAAAAATGACAAAGAGAAGCATCGAGTATAAGATACATACTGAAGAAGCTAAGTCATCAGCCTTCAACGTTTTCGCAAGGCCAAAATCCCCTGAGGAAAAAAATATAAGGGAAAAAAATATGTAGGCCTGCATCAGAAAAATCGACTGTATCCATCTTCAGTTCAATAAAAGAACAACAGTATTGGTAGTTACCCAGGCGAACATTGTGTTCCTTGGTCAGAAAGATGTTTGAGCACTGCCACAGAAAGGTGCAGATATCACCTCAGAAAATAGATTGGAGAGAATTTAAAAAATAAACGATATGACCAGATACTAAGATACACACTTTAAGGTCACGGTGCAGTACAAAATTTGAATGCAGATATTCCACTGCCAACAAAATTTGAGCGAACCACTTCAGCAGTTTCTGCATGGTAGACATTTCCGTAAGGATGAGACACTCGAAAATGACAACTGAAGTTTATAGTAGAGGAATAATACATTACTCCAACCAAATGAAAAAGTTAACTCGTACATTAGCTATAAACTTGTTATCCTCTGTCCTTAGTCTACAATCTAGATGTATAATTAACATGTCTCAGTTATATATAGTCTACATACCTCTTCTGGAAAATACTGCCCATTTGCTTTTTTCATCAGTTCAGCCCTATCAAAATAGGCATCGTAAACATAAGTTTAGCAGTTAAATTAATGAGAAAATGCAAAGTTATTAAGAGACTTACATATCACCACCCTCACAATAACCGGTAACAATGCAAACATAGCATCCCTACAGTATGATTGACACGAGAGTAAAATAATTACTATCAATTTAAAGGAAATTATTGTCAACTCAGCACTTGAAAACAAAATGAGCCTTCTCACCTTCTCTACCCATGCTTCCTTGAACTCAACAATATATGGGTGTTGAAGACGAGCGATTAGTGCCATCTGCACATCCAAGTTGCAAGAAAATCCATGTCAAGAATTTTGAAAAGCTATGCATTTACATAAAGTTACATAGAGAAGAGAATCTCATGCGCCAAATAAACAAGAAGAGCCAAGATGAGAACATATTGAAATGAAAAATGTATATGATAGAGACAAAATGAAGCACAACTAGAAAACATAAGAATTTAGCCATGTTTACTGCTTGAAGTTTCACTTAACTTCCTGGCATAGAATGAATTACAGATGTATGATCTTTATCAACTGATATAAAAACACTCTCAACAGACAAGAAGAGCTAGACAAGAAATCAGGTAAAACCAGAATCGGCAAAAAGAGGAACTTAAACTCTGAAATCAAAAGAAACTAGACAAAGAGATTCAAAGGGCATCCGTGGTCCCGAATAGAAGTGAACTTCAAGCCAGCGTTCTCAAAGGCATGCTTAAGCCCTGAAGTGAGGCTCAAAACGTGTTGAGTACTTCACCTCGCTTAACGTGCACTTCATGTAGTCATCAAGGTTCTATTGTTCCTTACAAATGAGCATCTTTTGAAGAGGCGACACTAAACGATTGATATCATAATTTTGTTTCAATTTCTTTGTTCATATATTTGTCATTCATGCTTATAATTATAAGTCTTGGACTAAACAGATATGTGTTTGTACTTTTTCTCCCTTTGCGGTTTTTTTCATTAAAGCTAACGCTTTATTTGCACTTAAAGCTCAAAACAAACCTAAGAGCTTTGTTGCGCTTTTTGCTTTTAATAACCTTGCTTAAAACTCGACATAAAGTATCCAGGACAAAAAACCCATCATAGTCAAACTATTTAGCTAAATAAAATCTTTTCTACTTCCAGTAAACTCTGCCTGAATATTTACTATTCCGGATGAAAAAACCATCATACTCAACAATTTAAGCTAAAGAAAATCCTTTCTTCTTCCAGCTCCAAAATTTCTATATCCTTATTTAATGTCATGTTTGGTTCCAAAATCTGCTTATTTTGAAAATGTAGGTACTCGAAAAAGTACTTTGGAGAGTAGCAGTTTGTATTTGGCTAATCAATTTGAAAAGCACTTTTGCTAATATTAGAGCAACAATTTGTGCTAGGCCAAGGTCACAGAAGTGCTTCCAAGAAAATCTACTTTTTCAGTTTCTGAGAAACAGCTCTTGCTGCTACTCAAAAACACTCAACTTTTTTCCAAAAGCTCAGCCAAACAGCTCAATTTTATAAAATAAACACTTTTAGCTTCCTCAAAAACTAGGCAAAACATGCTATTTGTAACTCCACAATGAAAGAAATCACAAAATGCAAAAACCATAACCAAATAAAATTGAGAAACAACATAATGTACTACCTCTTGATGAGCAGATCTCCTGCAACGTTCTGTTTGTCGAGCTAATCGAATCTTCTTGAGCACATACCTAATAATTCAAACAAACCCCACAAGGAAATTAAAGAAGCAAAATCAATAATACATCAAATTCAAATCTTATAAGCATTTTCAAGAAAAACAAAAATGAACTCTTTAATTACTTCTTTCTTTCTTGCTTGTGATTAACTAGAATAGCAGCACCAAATGCTCCACGACCAATCTGTTCCATGATCTCATAATGATCCATTCTAGACTCCATTACTGAAATCCTAAACTAAACACTTAAAAGAAATTTTAAAAAAATGCCAAGAACTCTCAAAATCAGTCACACCATTTTCTTCATAAGTCAAAAGAAAAAAAAACACTAAAAATTCAATCTTTACAGATCAATCTCAAAGAAAAGAAGAAAACTTTGACACCCATAAACACAAAACACATAAAGATTGCATTTTTATTCAAGAATGGTGAGATTAGACTCAAAATACGCTTTTGGGTATTTGAGAAATCAAATGTAGAAGAACACTTTTTTTTAGGTGAAAAAAGAAAAAGGGGTGGATCTTCTGAGTGTGTGACTGTGTGTGATGTATTGCTCCTCTTTTTTTCCAAAAAAAAAACAAACTAGTACTATATTATTATTAGTACTATATAGTATAGTCTTTTGCTTCTTTTTATTGTTCAAGAAAAAGAGGTTGATCTGCAGAAACAGTTGTCACAGTTCTCAGCTCTGATGAATGCATATGTGGAGTGGAGAAGCATCTATAAATTAATTTCTAAATAATTGATACTCAAGCAACTCCAATAATATGTGATTCACTATATTTCTTCTTTTTTTTTCTTTTTACTTTATATCAGAAAGAATAGTATTATTTCATATTTAAATATAATCTAATTTTAAACTTTTTATTTTATACTATGGTTATTATTACTCCTATTATTTCATAATATTATATTATTTCAAATTAACGTTAAGATAGATTGTATCGAATTTCATTAATTTATAATGTTAACTATCAATAATTTTATAATATTATTAAAAAGAATATGGTATAAGATAGGATTATTATCTTATAAAGAGAGAAATATTAAAAATGTAGGATAAAAGATAAAATAAAATTATTAAATAATAAATTAAATTAAAATAAGAAAAATGACTAATAATGTGATCACATCAAATTAATTATTACAGAAAGGATATTTTTAATCATTGCATAACAAATTTGATAATATAATATAATTAAATAATAATCAAAGTAAACACTATAGCTAAAATAATAATAATAAACTATAATAGGTAACAACTATCCAAAAATTGTTAATGATATATTATTATATTCATACAAATATTCATAAATCATTTAAATTACAATTCTTATAAAAAAAATCTTTTAAAAAACTCACTCGTGTTCGATTAAGATACACTATATTAATTGAGATAAAGAAAATAATATTCACTTTAGTCACATATTAGGTAAATTATTGGATTATGACATATCTCTTAAGAAAATATTTAAGCATAAAAATTAAAAGCTAATTTTCATTATTACACTTTTGATTATTTCAAAACTATTCTTGTATTAGTTAAGAAACTCATTAAAAAAAAGATAAATATGAAAAAAAAAAGTCTCAATAAATTTTTTGAACGTTGAAAATTTTACTTATTTTTAACTATAAAAAAATATCAACAATTCACTTAATATGGACTAAATGGAGTAAATAATAAAGTAAAATTTTCTAAGAATTAATTAAAGTTTTGAAAAATAAGATTTATAAGTTAAATATAATTAGGGTGGTAGGTTTAGTTGCAACTAAGCTAGTACAACTTCCAACTAATTTTTTTCTCTCTGTCTCTAAACTTTCTCTCTCACACATACACACAGTTAAACTATTTTGTGTCAAAATGGGAAAAAAGATTTAGGGAGTAGGATGGTTATTTTTTGCAACTTATAAATTCTTACTATGTGATTAACAATGAAAAAATTATTATATGGTGATTAATAATAATTATAAAAGTATTGTACATAAATGACTTAATTTGAAAAGAATTTTGAGTTCGAGTTTTAAGCATTTTATCCTTTTTAAATTGGGATTTTTTAATGTAAATTTGGATTAATTGATTGAATTATAAAATAATTAATTACGACGACAATAACAACAACATACCCAGTAGAATCTCATAAGTGAAGTTTGGGAGGGTAAAAACGTACGCAGACCTTACCACTTCCTCATAGAGGTAGAGAGACTGTTTCCGGGGAACCCTCGTCTCAAAAACTCATAAGCAGAATAAACTAGATACGAAAAAAAAGAAAAGGAAAGAAAAAATAAGGACGAACGACTAATAACGAAAATAATGGTAGAAGGTAGATACAATAAATTCAACAAATATAAGACGGATAATGACACCATAGGATAATAAAGACCCGACTAAATATTATATAATGGACATACAAAAAAAATCTTTAAAAACATACGTTATAATATTATATACGACAATACTTATTAATAATTCAACATATATTTTTAATTGAAAACAATCTCTCTATTTACAAAGTAAGATTATGATCTGCATTAATAGGAGAGCTAGATATTTGACGAAGAATACACAAACTTTTTTCTCAATTGTTAAAAGTGTGTAAAATTAAATGTATAATTATAATAACTAACGTTTAACGTATGTATACCTAGCCGACATAATTTTTTGACAAAAAATATGCACCAAATCACCTTTAGCTTAAAATAGCTCCATCTCTAATCTACACATATTCTATCCTTTTTAAATTTCACTTATAAAATAAGATTGAATTTATTACTGTTATTATTATTAAAATATTTTCAAAATTTATATTGATTTTATGAAAAATTTGTGTATAACGAGGTGAGTTTGGTCAGTACCATGTGCATTTTGCTTTCTTTAAATGCATCACCACGTGCTCATTTTCATTTGCCTCTTTTTTTTTTTTTTTTTGCACTTTAAAATAATATATTTTTTTTAATCAAAATTTATTTTACTTTGATGGCTCAAATTTAAAATATTTGAATATATAACGACAGAGTTAAAATTTAAAATTTGTAAAGTTCAAATTTTTTAATATGAATTATTTTAATTGCAATTTGCAACATTTAATAAATTTATTATTAATACAAATAAATAAAGGATTTAAGTGATAAATATTGAGTTTATTTTATTTTTTTAACAATTGAGATGTAATTACTTGCTAATGTGACAATGAAAATACTTAAGTGGATATGAATAATTTAATTAATTTATGAAGCAATTATATTCATATTAAAACTTCCTAAAGAAATAAATTTAAAAAATCAACCTTTTATTACTCCACTTTTTTTTTTTAAATGCTTTTACAATTATATAAAGTAATAAAAGAAAGTTAATTTTGGTTGCTTCAACTATATATTAATTAAGGCATATTAGGAGGGACCAAAAAATTATTAGAGAAACATGAATGCTATGATGTCCTTTTTTAATAAAATAAAATAAATATTGTTATTGTGTGTTTCATCATTTCATAATTAAATTTGAAAAATTCATGTAATCATAAGATTATGCATTAAATTTTGTACCATTGATAAATAAATGGCATAGGAAAAGTAATTAGTGATTATTTATGAGATTATTAAATTTATTCACTAAAATCATTCTTACTTTTGGAGAGCCTTTAATTTCTCAACACTAGGATATACTTTAATTTCTTAATGTAGCACATATGACATATGGTCCCAAAAAGCCACTTTAAAAAATCATAGTTTGAGGTGGCAAATGGATGAATTCGGTTGAATTTAAGCTAATGAAAATAGTTGAGTTAATAGGTGAATGGATATCGATATTGTAACAATCTATTTTAAGATGAGAAGTTTCACATCGACAAAAATAAATGAGAGATGTTGGGTATATAAGTAAACATGTCTTACCTACTAGTGATGCGTTTTAAAGTCGTGCGGGCTTAGGCCCAAAGCGGACAATATCACCAACGGATTGAGTCGTTACAAATGGTATTAGAGTCACTCTTGCGTCAACTAGCTTGTCGATGTGGGCTAGAGTTCAACTGAGTTTAGACAAACCTCAATAATGTAGGACAAACTTCAGTGCTGAGTCTAAGCAAATCTCATGCGATGAGACAAACCTCAACATCGCTGAGTTCAAAGTCCCACATTAACAAAAAACACAAGAGAGATGTTGGGTATATAAGTAAGCATGTTTTACCTACTAGTGACGCATTTTAAAATCGTCCCGCCTAGACTCAAAACGGATAATATCACCAGCTGGCTGAGCGGTTACAGACATTGCCCAAAAGTTTCTTAGATTTAAATAGGCAAAAAAAGTGGATCAAAATTCAATTCATCTAATTTTATGTTTTAATTGCTTTATTTATTTATTTATTTATTTTAATAACTTTTAATACCTAATAAAATTTTATTTCTCTTTATTATTTTGATTTCTTGAAGAATTAGTTGGTGTGGTCCTTAGCTTTTTTAAATGATCAACTTATTGCAATATCTTGAAATTAATTAAACATCCCACATGCTTTGATCTATAATTACAAGCATACATGTGATACTTAATTGTTTATTTAATAGTTTCTATCATTTGTTTAGTACTAATCTTCAAAACAATAGATGTCATGTAGATAATTTTGTCTCCATTTTTTCAGTTTAATTAGAAGTAAACTAAAAATATAAATTAAACTCATATTAACAACATGGCAAAAAATAAGGTATTTATTGTACTTTACATGTACTATATAGGGGCGGAGCCAACATACAGTGAGGGAGTTGATCAGAACCCTCTTTGACGAAAAATTATATTATTTATATAAGGTTAAAATAATTTTTTATGTATATTTAATAGATATCGAACCCCCTTCGACTAGTTCGTGTGTTTACTTCTTCAAATTTTGAACCCCCTTAATTAAAATCCTGGCTCCGCCACTAGTACCATATATGTAGTTACATAAAAAATATGTTTAATGCAAGATATCACATGATTATAGTTCTTGATCTTATTTCAAATCAAGCAAGATACTGTACTAAAATGTTACTAATTAATGTGAGTATTTAAAAAAAAAGAATTTAAGATTTTTGATCTACTTGTTAATTTAGATCTTGTTTAATAATTAATTAATCATAATTAACTGAAAGAAGTAGATACACAAACACATATTATGTATATATTGATCTGATATAAATACTCGATACATATATAAGTAACGAAGAATAAGATTTTTAAGTATCACTCTAGTATGTCAAGCATTATAAGAAAGGTCCAACATGGGAGAAGCGGCCGAAGTGCAAAGATACTCGAATTTGGGATCACTGTTTAAGTTATATTTACGTCGTGTAAAATTTATAAGTTACTTTTAAAATCAGACTTGGTAAATTTATGTGTCTGAATCTAACGCATAAGTGGTTGAACTTCAACTCTTTTTACCTGAAGCTAGTTCAAATAACTTTTCTCGAAGTTCATGTAAATATAGTTGAAGTTTAATCATTTTTATCTAAAATTATTCTAAAATAGATAAGACATATAAAAGTGTTATAAATTGAGTGTACAACTCAAATAATATGTCCAAATAGAATACCCCATAAATCCTTTATCGAAAAACTACGTGGATAAGCAAACATATACTAGTTAATTAGCTAACATGACTATAGTTTAACTTATTACGACTCGCGATTAACATCTAGCTGTAATTACAGTTTGAGTTTTGGATAATTCGCGCGATTTATACAAACTCTTTGCGTGATTATAAAAAAGTTGTGCGCGAATCAAATTGTATACCGAAATATACAAACACTATGAATTAGATAGTAAATTATACAAACGCTAGTTGTGCACGAATTGTGCAGCGAAACATACAAACGCTATACAAAAATTGCGAATTGTATAGCAAATTATACAAATATTGCGCAAATTATACAAACTCTGATATAACTATAATTACGAAATAAAATTATACAAACTATAATTATTGAGCATAATTAGATTTTATATGTTCGCTATTTATGAAATTTGCTCAAATTATTGGAAGGCCTAGTATGAAAGGTGTGATATTTAGCCCAGGCCCATATGAATATATCATTATGCTGACTATATATGAAAAAACAAGAAGAAGAAACAAAAAATTCAATAATTAGGATATTTTGTGAAAAATAAAAGTGAACTAATAATTAAAGAGAAAATTGAGGATTGTAAAAATGGTTAGTTTAGTAAAATATACTTTAAAAATATATGGTAATGATAATGATCAGTAATGACGTATGTGTGAGATGTCGGTCGATGATAATTGTAGTTTATTAGTTAAGATGACGGTGGTAGATGTAGTTGATGGTTGTGACTAAAGGTGGAGATTGTTGATGAAGGAATTGAAAATGGTCGGTGGCAATGACAAAGTCAAAATTTTTAACTAAAAAGGTTTAAAATATGAAGAAATAGATATACGAAAAAGTCAATCAGAATTCAAATTCAATATTCACTATATATATATATATATATATATATATATATATTTTAACCATATCTATATATTATTAAAAGGAGAGGACAAAGCCACAACATTCAACCATGTGGCAACCTATAAGTATGCCATATGACATAATTAGTTAGATTAGCTATTAGTTAATTTAAATTTAAATAATAAATTTAAATATACAAAAAATATTTATCATATAGATTAGTTATATGTTAATTTAAATTTAAATAATAAATTTAATTATAAAAATAAAATATAAAAA